>PISX010007958.1:46753-85499 GCA_004024625.1 Mellivora capensis | reverse complement strand
GATCCTGGCTGTGATGGGCTGAATGGGGCAGCTCTGTCTGTACCACTTAGAGAGTGGGAGGGGGTTACAGCCTGCAGGTGAGTAGGAATCACCAGGGACACATGCCAGGAGGCAGGGCTGGGGCTGGAGGGGTTTCAAAGAGACAGAGAAAGGGAACAGCATCTGCAAAGTCCCCGTCAGGAGAGAGCACAGCAGACCTGGGAGACCCCTGACTCAGAACTTGAGTATAAAGAATTTGAAGTCCGCCTGCCCATCTGTCACTGTCCCTCTCTGGGGCTGCTAAGGTGCAGGCGAGAAGCACAGAGGGGCCCCTGTGTTTGGGCGTACAGGGTGTTTGCAGGAGGTGGGTGGTGGAGGAGGGGCAGGGAAGGCCACATCAAAGCTCAGGCTGTCGGGTGGGGGTGGGGGGGTTTAGCTGGGGGACCTAGCAGAGAGGTTGAAAATGGAGACTAAACATTGTGCTCATCTCTGCTTCCTCTGGAAACTTCATTACAATGATGGCAAAGAATTAAAAAAGGCATAAGCAAGAGAAGAGATGATCACGGATGAGTGGTCGAAAACATTTTTGGAGACAGAAACTGGTAGGACTCAGCAGAGGAGAGGAAGGAGAGATGACGGCCTCCCTCTGGGTGCCCAAGAAAAGCACCCATGTGCTGGCAGAAACTGATGGGGCCGGGGCTGGACACGGTGGGAGGCCAGGTGGGGTCAGAAAACAGCCCAGTGATTTCCTGCCCCCTGATGTTCACACACACACACACACACACACACACACCTGTGAATTCCTTCCCCTGAGTGTAGGCAGGCCCTGGGACTTCCCTCTGACCAATAGAATACAGCACAGGTGTTGGGATGTCACACTTCCGTTTAAGACAGGAGTGAGAGATTCCAGGGCCCTCTGTCACAGGGCCACAAGGACATAAATCCTGCCCCAGCAAAGAAATGAGGTTGGAAGCAGGTTTTTTTTCCCCAGCTGACCCTCTGGATGTGTGTGTGATGACCCCCTGATTGCAGCCATGTGAAGCCCTGAATAGAGGACCAGCTCAGTGGGACTTCGAACCCCCAGGAATGGAGAAATGATAAATGTGTGCTATTTTGAGCTGTCTCATTTGGGGTGATTTGTTATACAGCCTAGAAAACCCATACACTCACGAGTCCCTCAGCTGCTCAGCTGGAAGGGTTCGTCCACTTCCTGTTTCTATGTATTCTCCTGCAGGAGATGCATGATCTCTGAAGAGAGATTGCAGAATCAGGGCATCAGGTCTGGCAGAGGCAGTGTGGGGCTGAGTGCTTGAGTGACCCACCTCTTCCCCGCCTTCCTTCTGGAATGCCGAGAACCACGCATGTGTTCCCAAGCAGAGGACTGGAGGGGTCTTCTATGGAGACCCAACAGGACCATGCCTAGAAGATTCCCGATGAGTCATTGCCCCTGGGTGTAAAGGCCAGGCAACTTCCTTTGGTGAATGAAAATACAGTGGAAGTGACATGTGGCCCTCCCTTTGCTCTTTCCCCTCTGCCTCAGAAGAGAACATCCTGGATGGAGGCAGGTCCTCCAGCCCAGGTCCCAGAAGGACAATGACATGGAGCAGAGCTGGAGAGGCCTGCAGATGCCATAGAACATGAGGGAAAAGAAACCTTTGCTGTTGCATGCCCCTGAGGTTTGGAGGTCCTTTGTTACTAAGTTACTGCAAAGCTGACTGGTACACCCCTCAGAAAACCTGCCAGGATGCCTGATAGCCCAACAAGGAATTCTTGCACATCCAGAAATTCCATCTGGCTTGTCCATGCCCCACTCTAGTGTTCCTGGCAGCCGAGACACAGCAGGATTTAGAGAAAAACCTCCAGTGGGAAGGGCAGAGACCAAAACAAAGAAAGAGGTGGAATGAAAAGAGATGATTCTAGGAGCAGAAGGAAATGTCACAAACTCCAATTCCTCAGAGAAGACATTAAAACAGAATGATGTTTGTTTTATTTATTTTTTTAAAAGATTTTATTTATTTATTTGTCAGAGAGAGGGGGAGAGAGAGCGAGCAAGCACAGGCAGAGTGGCAGGCAGAGGCAGAGGGAGAAGCAGGCTCCCCGCCGAGCAAGGAGCCCGATGTGGGACTCGATCCCAGGATGCTGGGATCATGACCCGAGCCGAAGGCAGCCACTTAACCAACTGAGCCACCCAGGCGTCCCTGATGTTTGTTTTAATGGAGCAAAGAGCTTGTGGAGTTTAAAAGATGGCAGTTAAAAATAAAGGGTGGGGGCGAAAAGGGAAATCCCCTGGAGAGTAGACTTAAGTGATAGAGATAGAAGATAAGAAAAGAAAAACCAAGCAGGGTAGAAGATGAGCTCGTGAGTGCCATAGCGCAAGCTCAGGGGTCCTGGAAGGAGGGGCATGAAGGGCCTTGCACACCTTGAAATTCTATACCCGCCGAAGCCATTGCCAAACAGGAGGTAGGAGGAGGACCTTTTCAGGTCCGCAAAGATTATACTAATCAATCTCCCATGCACCTTTTTCAGGAAGCTACTGGAGGGTATTCCCCAGCAAAGTGAGGGAGGAAACCAAGAAAGAGAAAGACATGGGATCCAGGATCTGGGATGGAACAGAGAGGCAAAGGGGAGACCCAGATCATCGGGAGCTGTACTGTGGGCCCAGGGAGGAGTCAGCATGGATTGCTACAGGAGGGGCTCCTGGGAAGGAAGTCGGGGGACAGATTTCAGGATGAGTGGTGGATAGTACTAAGAGATTGCTGGAGTGCTGGAGAACTTAGAGACGGATACAAAGAAAGCTATTAGTTATCAACTGCTTCATAAGGAATGGCCACAAATTTATCTTGTGGTTTGCATGGGTCCGGAGTCTGGGTGCGACTTATCTGGGTCCTCTGCTTAGGATCCCACCAGGCTGTGCTTGAGGCACCTGCTGGGACTGCAGTCTTATCTGAGGCTCGACTAGGGAAGGAGCTGTGTCCAAGCTCACTAAAGTTGTTGCCAGAATTCAGTTCCCTGCTGGTTGGGACTGAGGACTTCAATTTCTTGCTGACTACTGACCAATGGTTGCCCCAGGTCCTGGGGGCCACATGTCCTCCTTGCCATGCAGGCCTCTCCAAGGAGGCCACCCACCACAGGGCTAGAGAGGGCGCGAGCACACAGTGGTGGGGATCCTTGTGAGCCATTTTTGAAGCAACCAAACAAAGCTAATTATTCACTTGGTGAAAAGCTAGACAAAAAACAGAAAGGAAACAACCACAGTGCGTTATTTGGCCCAGCAGCAAGCAATGTTTATATAATCATTACATGACACAACAGAATATCGGTTCAGCTGAAAATCGTTACATATTGGTAATGAGAGGGGTCACAAGGTGAACACGCTGCGTGGGTGCCTTGCAGGGAGGGGTGTGAGAAAGCCAACCTTATCTTCTGCGAAAGGAAGTCAGTAGATAATGGCTCAAACTGGGAAATCGAGTAACAGCCACACAAGCATGTTATTTATAAACATGGAGATAAAATCCAGAAAAAGCCATAAGAGTTGCATGTGCTTGTTCTGGGGGGAGGACTGAAGGTGGGGGGCAGTTGAGGGGGGCTGCTGCTCCTCGTTATGGGCCCGTTTATTTTTTCAAGGTCTGTGCATGTCATGTGCATTTATTTCAAACTACTGTATAACTTGAAAAAATACACATTCATTAATTAATAGAGAAAGAGAAAGATGGAAGGAAAAAATCCCCCGAGACTGAACAGTAAAGTCCCCAGGGATCCTGGACACTCAGGAGCCTCTCCCTGCCCTGGGGGAAGGGGCTTGAGGGACCCAGAGACAACCCCTCACTGATGGGCTCAGGAGAGAATATGGTAACCTGAGCTTCCGAGGGGAGAATACAGACCCACCTGGGGACTGGGTGGCCCAGAGCCAGAGGGGCTGGGAAGATTGGGGAAGACCATGGTGGTGGTCCTGGAGGAGGGGTGGGGAAGGAACCACAGGCCTGTGAGAGACGCCCCCCCCCCCCCCCCCCCCAGGGAGTGTCCCTCTCCATAGACGTTGCTTGGAAAGACTCTGAAGTCTTCAGTGAGGCTTGGTTTTGTTTTTAATTGGGGAGATTTTGTTTGTCGTGGTTGTTTTTTCTTTTAAAGATTTTATTTATTTATTTACTTATTTATTTTAGAGAGAGAGATTGAGAGAGAGTGCAGCTGTAAGCGGGGGTTGGGGGGCAGAGAGAGAGGGAGAAGCAGGCTCCCCACTGGACTCCGAGATCATGACCAGAGCTGAAACCAAGAGTCAGACGCCTAACCGACTGAGCCACCCAGGTGCCCCGAATTCGGGAGATTTTTTATAATTTGTTTTAACGTAAGTATATAAATGCTTCTGGTAAACACATCAGGAGGGGAGATGTCTTGGGAAAGCACCACCACTGACAAGCCTTGCCAGGCTGTCTGGTTTCCCCAGCGCCCTGTCTTGTCCTTCTAGGTCCTACTGAGGTCAACCCCTGCCCCTGCCCCCAGGCGCTCTCACACACAGGGTCTCCCACTCCAGGTCCGTGGGCTGCCGCCTGCCCTATTCACTTAGGCATCCGTCTGGGTGCTCTTTCCACCAGGAAGACCCCCAGAGAGAGCAGTCTTACTCCTTCTCTGGACCCCAGTGCCCAGAAAGCCCCATCGGTGCACCCCGTCCCCAGTGGGACTGTGTGGAGGGCACACGTCTATCTGCGCGCCCTGCCAGGCTTTCTCGTGTCCCCTCTCAGGGGGAACCTGCCCCGGGAGCCTGGGTCCAGCTCGGAACACCAGTCACAGGCTGGAGTCGCCGGTCCAGTGGCAGCGTCGGAGCCCCAAGGTTTGAGGAGGGTCCGGTGGACGGAGGTGAGCGGCAGGCGTGGCGCGGAGGGGTGGGGGTAGAAAGGAACTCTGGGGGTGCTGGAGCAGGCACAGGGCTGAGACGCTCTGTCCGGAGCCCAGAGGCTGGAGGTTAACTCTGGTTTAACCATTTCCTCCCTGCGCAGACTGGAGAGGGGCCCGCAGCTTGTGCAACCTCCCTGGGCCTGTTTCCTCATCTATAATGTGGGGCTGATGTCGGCAGGCACACCTGTCCCGGAGAGGGGATAGAAGACAGCCAGCCTGGAAGGGCAGAGACAGCAGTTGGGGGCCCTCCTGGAGGAGGGGTAGCTACACCGGACCAGGGAGGGAAGTCTGTAGCAATGGAACCGGAAGGGGTGTATGGCCGAATTTGGGTCTGAACGGCCTATCCCGTGGCTTCAGGCCCTCCCACGCCAGGGCCTGGCCTCCGAGCCTGATTCCTCAACCAGATCATAGGCACGGTGAGCACCACTTTGGAGGGACCTGGTGCTTTACTAGTGACTTGACTCCTTCCTGTCTTTCCTGGGAGCTTCATCAGCCCCTGGAGGGGCCCAAGCCATGGGCCCATCGCCTCTTCCTGGGGGTGGTTCAGCCAGTCTCATCTGCTGTTCTCTTGGAGAGCCAGAATTTGGCACGGGTATGTCTCTGCGGACGACAAAAAGTGAATCGTGGGTCGCCTGGGGCTGGAGCCTGGCAGGGAGGAGCCGCAGAGGAACATTCTAGAGGGATGGAAATGTGTATTAGGATCCGTGAGCACGTTGGTCAAAACACACAAATGTTGTATATATTTTTTTAAAGATTTTATTTATTTATTTGACAGAGAGAGATCACAAGGAGGCAGAGAGAGAGAGAGAGAGAGAGGAGGAAGCAGGCTCCCCACCAAGCAGAGAGCCAGATGCGGGACTTGATCCCAGGACCCTGAGATCATGACCCGAGCTGAAGGCAGAGGCTTAACCCACTGAGCCACCCAGGCACCCCACAAATGTTGTATATTATGATCGGTGCGCACGTTGGTCAAAACGTACAGAGCTAGATACTTTAAATGGGTGCATCACACTGTGGGATAATTTTGCATAAAAGGAAGAAAATGCTGGTTGTTCCAAAAATTGATTGCATGACCTACTTGACAAATTGGTGGCTGGCCCTCTATTCAGACTGTGCTAACATCCGTGGAGGGGAGGGGCAGGAAAATACAGATGTATGCAAAGGGGACCCCACCACCACAGCTTTGCCAAAGGAAGTTTGAGGGGGAGCATGGCAGGAGTTTAACAAAAGAGGTGAGACGAAAGCAGGCAGGAGCGTTGCAGGAGCGTTGCAGGAGCAAAGATAGGAGGTGGGAGTGTCAGGAGCACTCAGGGGGCCCTGGGGGGCCATGTGGCCTGAGTGTGTCTGCAGAAGGTCTCTTTATCCATCCATCCTGTTCTGTGATGTACCTCTGTGCCTGATGCTGGTAGATTTCAATGAGTGAATGAATGAATGAATGAATGGGAGAAGAATGACTGTGGAGGGCAGGGAGGGTAGTGTCAGGTGGGGCTGTGAAGGGGGCTCCACTGGCTTTATCCCTGAGTGCTGGGAAAGTGCCCCACAGCAAGCCTGGCAGGAACAGAACCTCCCAGAAGAGCACGGCACACCCTTGTCACTCCTGATCGCACCACCATGCTCAGAAACGCTTCACGCTGATTGGTCAAGTCTCATCTGCTGTTCTCTTGGAAAGCAGAATTTTGGCGCAGGTATGTCTCCAGAGATGAGGAGTGTCTGAGGCCCATCCTGGAGCTGCGGTCACTCCCCTTGCCATCTCTGCCACTGTCTCCTCCTGCCCCATGCCCCCTTGAGTGGAGTGGACACTGTGAGGTCTTTCACATGCAGAAAGCAGAGTGAAGCAAATAAAACTCAGGCGCCTGGCTTTGAAAAGCCAGTGCAGCCTATGTGACCCCAGCAGCCCCCAGGCCGGTTAGCCCTGCACTCCCAGTTTTGCTTTCTGGTTCTGCAAGAGGGACCTCTGCTGTTGTACCCACCGTTCTGCCGCTGACTTGGGCATCTCTGCCGCCGGCTTGGGCATCAGCTGTTCCCCAGCAGCTTTGCCAGCCAGAACCTGGAGGAGGAGGGGTTAGGGGATGTTTGCAGGTATCCCTAGTTTTGAAAACTGGGTGTCCATGTGGACCGGACAGCGAGCTCCATGAGCAGGCACTGTGCTAGGTGAATGTGGAAGAGGAGGGGGCCTTGGGGTTAGGGGAGGGAAGAGCCCAGCTCCTTCCTGATGGAGGACCTGCCCCTAAACCACTTCTTGCTTCTTTCCCGGTCTCCCAGCTGAACAAGGGCCACGGCTCCTCTTCCCCAAAGGCCGCTCTCCAGAGCTAACAATAGCGACGATGGCACTGCATGGACACTTCACGCCAGGGCTGGGCACATGAACTCATCTAATCCCCCAAAGCAGCAAGTTCTGGCGGAGTCATCCCCCTGTACATCTGAGCACATGCGGTACTGGGGGTGGCTCCCCAGTCCAGAGCCAGCACGCGGCAGGCCCGGACTCGCAGCTGGACTTGTGTCCCCACTCCGTGCTCCAGCTCTGGAGTGGTCAGCCTTGCACCGTCCATTTGCCACCCAGCTGATGAGGGCCTCGACTGCCCCGTCCGACCCCAGCACTGTCGGCTACAAACCCTCTGTTGGTTAGAAATACCATATGATCCAGAAATTCCACTTCTAGATAGACGCTCCGAAGAATCGAAAGCAGGGACACAAAGAGATATCTGCACACTCGTGTTCATAGCAGCACTATGCACAAGAGCCAAAAGGTGGGAAGGACTCACATCTCCACGGACAGAGGAATGGATCACCATCCCTACAGTGGCATGTATCCAGTCTTAAAAGAGGAAATCCTGGCAGATGGTACTGCGCGGATGGACCTTACGGACATTATGCCAAGTGAAACAAGCCAGTCACGAAAGGACAAGTTAGGTATGATCACTTTTATGTGAGGTCCTTGCCGTAGTCAGATGCTTTGAGACAGAGCGGTGTGTACCGGGGGGCTGGGAAGCTAGTGAAGACAACAGAGCATCGGTTTTGCAGGATAAAGAGAGTCCAGGGAAGGACAGTGGCAATGGTCACTCAACAATGTGTATGTCTTAATGCCTCTCAACTGCACCTTTTAAAAATGGCAAATTTTATGAGTATTTTTTGAAGATTTTATTTATTTATTTGGCAGAGAGAGATCACAAGTAGGCAGAGAGGCAGACAGAGAGAAAGGAGGAAGCAGGCTCCCTGCTGAGCAGAGAGCCTGATGTGGGGCTCGATCCCAGGACCCTGAGATCATGACCTGAGCCAAAGGCAGAGGCTTAACTCACTGAGCCACCTAGGTGCTCCAATTTTATGTGTATTTTTAACACAGTCAAAAGAAACAATGAAGAAATTTTATGTGTATTTTTAGCATAATCAAAAGAAACAATGAAGCAGCACACCGTCCCTTGGCTCTGTGTCACCTCCAGGGCAGGACCAGCTTTGGAATTTGCAGGGCCCAGTGTAACACGAATCGCCAGGGCCCCTTGTTCAAAAATTAAGAAGTTCTAATTGGCAACAGCTGAGCATTAAGCAGGGCTCCCCAGGGCAGAGGAGCTGATAGGAGGGCAGCGGGGGTAGCCTCTCCAAGCTTGGGGCCAGGCTTTGGGGGGCCAGGGAGGGACAGGGAAGATCCCGCTCTCTTGGCTTGGCCCTGCTTCCAGCACCTGCCACAACCCACAGGCCCCAGGCAGGACCAGGAGATAATGTCACGGTGACAGAAGCCCAACTCCCTCCATTCCCCACCTGGCCAGTTGGCAAGGCCTTGCCTGGCCACACAGTTCCCTCCCAAGAGCCCATTTCATCTGCAGTCACAGGCTGGGGGACGCTGTCATCCCCCCACCACAAGAGCAGCCTCAGTTTCCCCATCTGTAAAAGAAGATGAACAGAGGTTTAGACTCCAGCCCTAGGATCTCCAAAGCCTGGTTCCAGTCACCGTCGGCTGGGCTGAGGTGCCGGGTAACCCGGGTCCCTCTGGGCTGTGCCTCGGGCCCTGAGGAAGGCCTGCGGGTGGTAAGTGCTCTCCTCCATGCCCGGCACCACTGGGGTAGACTCGAAGCCAATGGCCAGGCCACAGTGAGGGATGGGACCTCAGAACCCACAGTCCCGGGACTAAGGAAAGGAAGCCAGCTACAGGGTCAACAGGCCCCTCAGTTCCTGGCCTTGACTCTCTCACCTGATGCTCTGGGTGATCCGAGTTCCTCCCAGTGTGCCTGTCAGCACATTAAAGCACCAGCCAGCGCATGGGGTGCATGTGGGAGGGCAGGGCTGTGGGGGGACGGGAGGACCCTGCCATATCCTCCAGCCAACCCCCTCCCCAGGTTCAGAGGGTCTTAGCCCCGTCTTCTAGGGATGGGGGTTCCCTTGCCCCCGGGGCCAGCCCGGGGCACCCAGGCCCCAGGCACCAACTGGCTGCCCACGCCCAGGCTTATATCCCCACATGCTCTGGTCCCGGTTGTGAAGACGAAGACCGCACTTTGGTATCACTGTGGGCTCAGAGAACACCCACCGCGTGGCCTATCCACCCCGCTCACACTGTGAGGGAGGGCCCAACCCGATCACTTGGGCCGTGGCGGTCAGTGTGGCTCTGTGGTGGAGAGTGACCTCCAGCTGAGCGTAAAGCCTCAGCCATGACAAAAAGAAGGAGCGGGAAGGACGTTTAGGCAGGGCACAGCCCCAGCGAAGGCGCCTCGGCCTCTGGCCAGGGAGGTGGGCCTGCCTGAGACAGACAGCATTGTTGGCGCTGGGGCTGCTGGACTCAGCGGGACGACGGCAGGAGAGGCAGGGACTCTCCAGCAACCCCCTTCCTGCTCAGCCATACTGTCCCAGAATTTGTGCATGGGGCCAAATATATGCTGGGTTTTCCTTATGCGTGACCTGTGATTTATACCACTCAGTCCTCCAGAAAGAGTTACCGGCAACCTACAGAAAGTCAGAAACGCTCAACTCATGACAATGAGAATAGATAACGTTGCAGAATCAGGATGTGAGGGAGACCTGCGTTTACCCAATTCCCAGCCACTAAGGATCGGTAATTGTGGATCAAAAGTAGCTGTGAGTTTCCTGGCGGGCAAGGCATAAAGGGAGAAGGAGCTGTAGAAACTTCATCTGACCAAGAGGAGTGTGTTAGGCAATCAGGAGACCCACGCTTATTCTCAGAAAGAAGTGCTCTAATGAGTTTATGTTCCCAAGCTCAGGCAGCAGAGGCTTTCTGTGGGAGGGCCGCTGGGAACAGATGAGAAACAGCTGCCCGGGCACCTGCGAGGTCCTGTTAGCTGTGTGGTCCCAGGCTGACCACTTGGGGCCTCGGGGCCCAGACTACCCCAGCTGTCTCGAGTCTCAGGAGCAATTGGAATCAGATTCCTCTTTCAGGATCCCCAGGCACACCGGTGGTGGGAGAAGCTGCCAGGGACCAGACTGTGCAGGGTCTCCTGCACCAGGCTGAGGAAGTGGCTGGGAGTCGATGAAAGTTGCAAGTGGAGGTGAACCATGGTCCCATAACTCGGGGGCTGGACTGGGGGGCCTGCGGGCAGGTTAACGTGGGGTTGTCGGCTGATGCGGGACCACGCAGAGCAGCCCCTTGGTGAATGAATGAGTGCGTGAATGACAGAAGGAGCCTGTGTTCTGTGGGCTGAAGCCGCCGAGGAGGTGAGGACCCCCCTGTCCCGGGCGTGCTGTGGCCACGATGGGGGTGGGGGTGGCTCTGGGTGTTTGGGCCACTGGGAAATCGATGGGTTCTATGGTAGTTGCAAGTTCAGGGAGGGATTCAGCTGGCCCTACTAGCAGCTGCCAGGGGCCACAGCTGTCCTCTGGGGTGTGACACACAGGGCAGAGGGGGCTGCCCGCACACTTACTAAGGAGCTCTCTCAGAGCATCAGGGACCCACCAAGGGGAGACGGAGGCCAGCACTTCCTCTTTCTGACTTGTATCACACAGCACCGGCTGGGATTGGGGATTGTAACAAACAGGCTCAGAATCTTTATTTTTAATTATCACCTACAGATTTTTTTTATTTAACAGTTTTATTGAGATATACTTTATCTACCATAAAATTCACCCGCTGAAACTGTACGATCTAGGGGTTGCACTACCACCACCATTCTAGAACATTCTGTCATCAGAAACAAACCCTGGACTCATTAGAAGTCAGACTCTACCAGTTTCCCTACTCCCCCAGCTCCGGCAACCACTAGTCCTCCTGCGTCTATAGATTTGTCTATTCTGGACATTTCCTATAAATGGAGTCATTACATGTGGCTTTTTGTGCCTAATTTCTTTCACCGAGTGGACTATTTTCAAGGCTCATCCACGTGGTGGCCCGAGTCAGTGCTTCCTCTCTCTTCCAGTGGTCGAATGATGCGCTGTCATACGGACAGACCATGTTTTGTTCATCCATTCGTCCGTCGAGGGACGTTAAGTTATTTCTACTTTTTAGCCATTATGAATAATACTGTTATGACCACTGGGGTACAAGTTATTATGTGAACATATATTTTCATTTCTCTCTCTCTTTTTATTTTTATTTTTTTAAGATTTTTTTAAAAAAGATTTTATTTGACAGAGAGAGATCACAAGTAGGGAGAGAGGCAGGCAGAGAGAGAGGAGGAAGCAGGCTCCCCGCCTAGCAGAGAGCCCGATGCGGGGCTCAATCCCAGGACCCTGAGATCATGACCCAATCTGAAGGCAGAGGCTTAACCCACTGAGCCACCCAGGCGCCCCTCTCTCTTTTTAAAATGTTTTATGTATTTACTTGCTAGAGAGAGCACAAGCAGGGGAACAGCAGGCAGAGGGAGAAGCAGGCTCCCTGGGCCTGATCCCAGGACCCTGAGATCATGACCCGAGCTGACGGCAGAGGCTTAACCCACTGAGCCACCCAGGTGCCCCTGTTTTCATTTCTCTTGAGTGTATCCCTAGAAGGAGGATTTCTGGGTCTCATGGTAACTCTATGTTTAACATCTTTTTAATTCTTTTAAAAAAGTTTTTCTTTATTTATTTGACAGAGAGAGACACAGTGGGAGAGGGAACACAAGCAGGGGGAGTGGAAGAAGGAGAAGTGGGCTCCCCACTGAGCAGGGAGCCCGATGCAGTCCCAGGACTCTGGGACCATGATCTGAGCTGAAAGGAGATGTTTAACCAACTGAGTCACCCAGGCACCCCTAGATTTTTATTTTGATTTTTATTTATTTGTTCACTTAAAAAAATACTTTATTTTATTTATTTGAGAGAGAGAGTGTGCATGAGAAAGAGAGAACATGAAAAGGGGAAGGGTCAGAGGGAGAAGCAGGCTCCCTGCCAAGCAGGGAGCCCAATGTGGGACTTGATCCCGGGACTCCAGGATTAGGACCTGAGTCGAAGGCAGTCGCTTAACCCACTGAGCCACTCAGGCATCCCTAGATTTTTATTTTTAATCCATCTCGACACCCAGCATGGTGATCTCACAACCCCAGAATCAAGAGTGGTATTCTCTACCAACTGAGCCAGTCAGGTGGCCTCCCGCCAATCCTTTTTTTTTAAACAGGCTCCATGCTCAGTGTGGAGCCCAGTGCGGGGCTTTAACTCATGATCCTGAGATCAAGACCTGAACTGAGATCAAGAGTCAGAAGCTTAACTGAGCCACCCAGATTCACCTCCCACACATTAAAAAAAAAGATTTTATTTATTTATTTTGAGAGGGAGCATGTACGTAGGAGTGGGGGAGGGGCAGAGGCAGAGGGAGAGAGAGAATCTGAAGTAGACTCCACACTGAGCGTGGACCCTGACTCAGGGCTCGATCCCACAACCGTCTGATCACTACCTAAGCCAAAACCGAGTCGTTCGCTCAACCGACTGAGCCACCCAGGTGGCCCACCACCACCTATTTTTTTTTTGGTATTAACATATGATGTATTATTTGCTTCAGGGGTACAGATCCTCCATCCATTTTTTAATGCCGAGACAACAAGGGTCATTTTCTTGCTCTTGCTTCGTGTCCGTTACGGCTGGGTGTCTGCTCCTCTCACTCCAGGGTGCAGGCTGGTGGAGCTTCCCTCCATCGTTGTGCAGGGGGGAAGGGAAAGAGGAAGGGTTAAGTCACCCATTGGCTCTTAGAGCTTCTTCTCAGAGATAATACACGTGACTTCCATTCACATTTCAGTGGCAAAGGGGGTCTCCCAGCCATGTCTAACTCCAAGGAGATGTGCAAGCCTCGTATGCCAGGAAGGAGTGGACATGCTTAACGACTCACAGGAGTGAAATAAGGTTCTTTCCTACAGGACTTCTCAGGGCCTTTACTAGACTATCGTTCACTGGCCTCCCTCGGGAGGGAGTGGGATGCAGCAGGCCGAGCAGCCCAGGCTTACTCAACTTCGAACTCTTTCCTCTTAGAGCATCTCACAGGCTGAGTGTTCCCTGGAATCTCCTTTGGGAACCACTGGCTGGGCTGGTGGCCACTTCCCAGGGGAGGGCGGGCAAAGTTTTTGAAAAGCATCCCAGGATGGATACGTCAGGGTTTGTGAGGCACATAGACAAATTACTCAACGCTGCTGTTTTAATGCAAAGACAGTCACATGTAACATGTAAACGCATGTCATAACAGGCTATGTGTAGATACTGAAACTTGAATTTCGTGGAATTTTCTTGTGTCACAAAATAGTCTTCTTTTGTTGATTTTTTTCAACCATTTAAAAATGTAGGGGCACCTGGGTGGCTCAGTTGGTGAAGTGTCTGCCTTTGGCTAAGGTCATGATCCCAGGGTCCTGGGATCGAGCCCCATTTAGGGGCTCCCTGCTCAGCGGGGAGCCTGCTTCCCCCTCTGCTCCTCTCCCTCCCCCTGCTCATGTGCATGCTCTCTCTCAAATATACAAAATCTTTTTTTTTTTAAGATTTTATTTATTTATTTAACAGAGAGAGATCACAAGTAGGCAGAGAGGCAGGCAGAGAGAGAGAGAGGGAAGCAGGCTCCCTGCTGAGCAGAGAGCCCGATGCAGGACTCGATCCCAGGACCCTGAGATCATGACCTGAGCTGAAGGCAGCGGCTTAACCCACTGAGCCACCCAGGCGCCCTATCAAATATAAAAAATCTTTTAAAAAATTAAAAAATTCATAAAACTGTGCTCAGCTCACAGTTGTACAGAAGCAGGCGCTGGGCTGGGGTTGGTAGTGGTTTGCTCACCCCTGTCTGTGAGGCTGAAGCCCCGCTGACGCCGTCTCCTGCGACTCCAGCTCCTTCCCAGTCCTGGGCTCCGTCTGCTCCCGCACCTCCACACAGAGCCCGGGAGTGGGCCATGGTGGACCTTTTCCCAGGAACATCTCATTCTTTCACTCTCAGGAGGCCTTTGCACAGGCTGTTCCTCTCACTGGGAATGTCCTTCCAGGGATCTAGATTTGGGAAACCGGAGGCTTCTTTGCCTGGGTAGTGCTGAGGTGGGACGGGTTTGGAAGCTGGAGGTTCCTGAAGACGAGTCTGTGGAGCTGGGTTGGAGGGTGGCACATGTGGGGTTTTAGGGCAATGCTCGGAGAGGTAGGTTTGATGCAGTCCAACAGTAGGGAGCCTTGGGGGGTTCTTGAGCAGGAGAGGGGCCGCTGTTTGGGGTGAGGTCCAGCTTTCGAGGGCCCATCCTGGCCCTCCTTGGAAGTATCCCCATGAGAGTCCTGAATGAGCTATTGGAAGGCCCAGGTTCAAGTTCTGGTGCTGCCATTCAACTGCCTGTGGGGTCTTGAACAAGTCACTTTTCCTCCTGGGACCTCCTGGGACCTTCCACATCTGTGAAATGGGAGCAATAATCCTGGCAGTGGAGTCCTCCTGGGATTGCTCTAAAGGTTCCAAGAGACTGTGCGGAGCAGACCTGCCGGCCCCTCTTTAGTGAGTCTTTTTTTTTTTTTTTGTCAGAGAGAGAGAGAGAGAGCGAGCACAGGCAGACAGAGTGGCAGGCAGAGGCAGAGGGAGAAGCAGGCTCCCTGCCGAGCAAGGAGCCCGATGTGGGACTCGATCCCAGGACATTGGGATCATGACCTGAGCCGAAGGCAGCCGCTTAACCAACTGAGCCACCCAGGCGTCCCATCTTTAGTGGGTATTAATGTATGCGGGCACGTGGGGGGTGCTGACAGCTGAGAGGGGAAAGCACAGAGCTTGCAGAGAGCTGGCCTGTCCCTGTGTCCCTGGCCCCTCACACAGCACGGGTTCCCTAGGTGTGCGGCCCTGGATGAAGAGTGCAGGGTAGGGGCACGTGGGTGGCCCTGCCTACTTGTGATCTCTGTCAAATAAATAAATAAAATATTTTAAAAAATTTGTTTTAAAAAAAAAAAGCACAGGAGGCCTGAGCTGGGTCTGGACAAAAGGGGTTCCGGTTGCTGCGAGGTTGTCCTGAGAGACCCGCACGGAACCACAGCACTGTCTGCACACGCTGTGCCCCCCACCCGCCCCCGTTGTTTAGGAACTGGGCGTCAGCTTCCTGTGGCGGATAACATTTGGACCTGACCCTGAGCCGAAGGCCCCTTCATTTTACAAATGAGGAAACCGAGGCCAGCAAGTGTTAGGGACGGGCTCGGGGGCTCTCAAGCAGTCAGAGGTGAGCCAGTCCTGGCCTAGGCTTGGGGCCCCACTGGACTCTCCCCGGAGGGTCCCGTGCGGACCCTCCCCCGCTGTGCCCGAGAGGCTTGGCGGCCGTGCCCTGTCCCTGGGAGACACAGATGCCAGGATGTTCGGGGAGTCGGTGCTGCTAATTAGTCACATCATTTTTGGCATCTCACACAGCCTCGGGGAACTGGAGAACATCATTGTCAAAGTATTTTTGAATATTTGCCTTCTCAGCAAGAAGATGCCGTGAGAACACTCTGTCTTCCGTCCGGGTGGGACTAACGAAATAACAAGCACCGCCAGCAAGAAGGGTCTGGGAGCTGGGGAGGGAGGCCCAGGGAGACCTGTGCTGCCGGTCACAGCTGGGACACTCTGCCCTCTGGGCCTCGTGTCCTGCCATAAGATGGCTCATTCATTTCTTGGATATTTGTGGAAAGCCAGTGTGG
This sequence comes from Mellivora capensis, assembly GCA_004024625.1. NCBI lineage: Eukaryota > Metazoa > Chordata > Mammalia > Carnivora > Mustelidae > Mellivora > Mellivora capensis. Next base: position 69,623 of record PISX010007958.1, on the reverse strand, counting down.
GCCATGGACTCCTCTAGGCTCTGGAGAAATGACTATGAACAAGACAGACAGGAATCCCTGCCCTCAAGGGGCTGCCCTCCTGAGGGGGAGCCAGATGGCACAAATCAGTAAGCTCCACTAGCTGGTGGCATGTACAAAGGAGAAACTGAAGTGTGTTGGGGGGTGTGTGGCATTCTTCAAGAGAGTGCTCAGGGATGACTCTCGGGGAAGGTAAGATCTGAGTCAGAGTCTGAAGGAGATGAGGAGGGAGCCCAGGAGAGCTCCGGAGAAAATTATTCCTAGCACAGAGGACAGCACATGCAAAGGCCCTGAGGTCTGGGAATGCTTGGTTTGTCTGAGGATCAGCAGGAAGGCCAGTGGTGCTGGAGCCGGGTGGTGACACAGAGAAGGTGAGATGACAAGACAGTGTTTGATAGGTTCCAGGGGCCTGTTATGGAGGGCCTTGTAAGCCACTGGACAGCCTTTGCTTTCTTTGTTTGTTTGTTTGGTGCAAAAATGTGGTTTCATTAAAGCACAGGGACAGGACCCGTGGGCAGAAAGAGCTGCTGAAAGCCTTTGTTTTCATTCTGAGTAAGCTGCGATCCATGGGGAGGTTTAGAGCAGGGGCATGACATGCTATGTTTACTGAGTTAACACTCTTCCTCTGGTGCTCCTAGGTCAATGGCAGAGGCAGACAGTCCAGGTGAAAGGTGACGGGGCCGTACCAGGGTGTGAGTGGTGGGGGAAGGAGAAGGGCTGGATTCCACACGTGTCTGGAGGCAGAGTAGAGGCTGGATGTTTAGTCTGAGAGGGAGGAGACAAGATGCCTCCCAGGTTTTGACGTGAGTATGTGGGAGAAGAGGGGACACACCCCTGAGCTACGACCCAGGTGGGCTCAGAATTGAGATGTGTGCGGTGCCCATTGGTCAGCGCTGGGCTGACTGGAGCAGGTGGCTGGACTTGAGGCCGCGTCCCAGCTGGAGACACAGATTTGGGAGTTACTGGACTAGAGGTGCTATTTAAATCGAGGAGCCTGGGGCACCTGGGTGGCTCAGTGGGTTAAAAGCGAGGAGCCCTCCTGAAGTCCCCGAGAGGTGAACAAGACCAGAGCCCTGGGGCCTAGACAATAAAAGCGGCGTCTCTGTCCTTGTATAGGGCAGCACCTGGGCGGGGGGGGGGGGGGGGGGGAGTGTGCTGTGCTGTGCTGGGGCTCAGGCTCCTCCGGCATAGACCACTGCCTCCTCCAGGACCTGGGGTCACAGCCCGAGAATCCAGGGTTTGTCCTTTAGACAGGAGCGGCGGGTGGGAACGCGGAGGGACCAAGTGCAGGGAGCGTGGCTGTGTCTAAACCCAGCATTGCCCTGAGCCACCCATTACCGCCCAGCATCCCGGTGCCAGGGGTCTCTGCGCTGAGCGTGCGGGCCGGTCTCCAGCTCCGGTCCCTCAATTCTTCGCGCGTGCTTCTGTGTGTGCGTGTGCGTGTTTGAAACACCCAGGACAAAGTCCGTCTGTTTCCCCATTCTGAAATGCACGGCGCAGTGGGATCAAGGACGCTCACAGCCTTGTGCTACCATATCTGTTATCTGGCTGTAGGACTTCTTCCTCACCGGGTAGGAAAGCGTAGACCCATTAAACAGTCCCTCCTACCCCCGCCCGCCCGCCCCCCGAGAGCCTGAAAACCACAAAGTTACCTTCTGTCTCTGCGGATTTGCCTGTTCTGGACATTTCCTGTAAGTGCAGTCAAACACCCTGTGACCTTCTGGAGCTGGTTTCTTTCCCTTGGCGTAATGCTGTCAAGGTCACCCATGTTGTAGCTTGTGTCTGTGTGTAGTTGGTTTCTTTCTTTTTTTTTCCCTTAAGGTTTTGTTTATTTATTTATTTGAGAGAGAGAGAGAGAGCACAAGCAGGGGGTGAGGAGGGGCACAGGAAGAGGCGGCAGCAAATTTCCCACTGAGCAGGGAGCTGGACTCGGGTCTTCCTCCCAGGACCCTGAGATCATGACCTGAGCTGAAGGCAGACGCTTAACGACTGAGCCACCCAGGCGCCCTGCGCACAGTTCATTTCTTCAGAGGGCTGGGTCCTCCATTCTTAGCCAGGCCCGTGACCTCCAGGTAGACAGTCCCCACCCTACTTCAGCTGCCATGAGGACAGTTACGTGCACTGGGAAGAAGTGAGTCTCTGTGCCACAGAGGGGCAGGGCTGGCATCCACAGGGCAGACAGGAGTGGTGAGAGGGACTCGTGGCTGCGTTGGAGGCAGTCAGTGGTCACTTCTCCGCTTGCCCCCAGCTGTTTGAAGTCCGCTCTGCTCCTGGGCAAGGCTGGGGACCACTCGGTCATCTGCGCTCCCGGGTTTATTGTTGGTGTCTGTCCTTTGGTTGTCTTTGTTCCTTTGTTCTCGCTCTGGTTGGCTGGGACTAGAGGTAAATGAATGGGCCCCACTGCCATCTTGCCTTTCCTTCTAAGAATTTCTGAGATTTCCGAAGCCTGGGACAAGCTTCACCCCTCCTCAGAGGGGAAGCAAGGGCGGGAAGTCCTCTCGGAGGAGAGGGCCATGGCGGGGGGACCAAGAGGTGCTGGCCCAGGTCTGTGTGGTCCCCACCCTGGCTCTGAAAATGCTGGGCATTTAGTGAAGGAGACCCAGTGTCATTCATGTAGTCCCCCGCTAAAAGGATGCCGCCCTCCTGGACCCCCTTCCAGAAGCCCCCTCTCCTGAGGCCCCCTGTGTGCCAGGCCAGTGGGGGCAGACACCAGCAAGCCAGCCATGAGGGCAGTAAGGGAAGAAGGCGATATGCTGGGAGACCTCCTGGGCTGTGACAGAGCTCCCTGCACAAGTGGCCCCGGTGGCCTTCCCCAAGCCTCACCTCCACCTGCATCAGCCCTAACAGCCCCACCCCCCCACCCCCCAGGGTAGCACCACGAGCCCTGGCCAGGGGATGAGCGGGACAGATCTGGACAGACAGACAGGCTCCTGTGCCTGGGGGAGTCTAGGGAGGGAGTGATAACAGGAACAAAGAGTGTGCCCTAACTGTCAGGGAGATAAGGCTGAGACAGGCCTCAGCAAGGAGGAGGCAGGGGTGGGGGGGGCACTGGAGATGGGGCGCTGGGCCTGGTCTCTGAGGAGGTCCCGGCTGAATAAGGCAGAGCAGCCTGTGAAGATCCAGAGAAAGGTGTTCCAGGCTGAGCAACAGCCCCAGGCCTGTGCAGAGCTCTGGAGGCAGGAGGGGAGGGAGAGGCAGGGATTGGAGGTCAAGGAGGGCGGGAGACTGGCCACATCCTGGGGGTAGGGCAGCAGGAAGCCCCTGGAAGGGCAGAGGGCTAAGATCCAGTCTGTGTTTCCACGACCATCTCTGGCTGTCTGGTGGAGCCCTGCGAGGGAGGGGAGCAGCTGGCGCTGGCGGCTGCTCTGCATGGCTCTCCCTGGCCTGGCCCCAGTGGCAGTGACCTGTTCCCAGGACCGTATGTTCACAGACCCCTCAGCACGCTCACCCACCCCTCCACCTGCCAGGGCCACCAGTCTCTGCTGGAACTCTCCGGGGAATTTAGCAGGTCCCCCTTCTTTCATCCAGTGTCCTGTGGGGGAAGGGGGGGGCTGTCACTCCTGCTGTCACTGCGGTGGATAAGGGGTGGGTCCTCAGAATGGAAACCGCATGCTGGAAGGCAGTTTTCTCTCTGAGAAAAGGAACACTCCTCCCTCTGAGGATCTCAATGCCCGGGGGCAGCCAGAAGACAGCCCGAGAGAGCTGGCCTCTGCCGGCCACGGGGCTGCACGGGAAGCCGGAGCTCAGAGTTTCCTTCCCGCCCATGTGCTTATGCTCTGACGAGGTTTTGTTCAGGTGTCCCAGGCTGAGCCCACGACCAAGTCAGCAGCCACTGCGGCGTGCAAGGCTCCTTGCTGAGCTGGGATCCCAGACACACAGGTGCACAGATGAGGCCTCGTGGGACTTATCTTTCAGGGGGAGAGAAAGATAGGTAGCACCACCCATAGGTCCTTACCATCAGGATTGGTGCCGGGTGGGCTGGGAGAGGGGCCCGAGGTGGTCACAGAGGCCAGAAGAACTCCCAGAGGAGGTGACCTGTGAGCTGAGCATGAAGGGCAAGCAGACAGTTTGGGCCACATAAGCTGGTAAAAGGAGCATCCCCAGGGAAGGAGAGTTCCCCCAAATGGGGGACTCTTGAGGCAGACCAGAGCTGGGAGACTGCATCCTCCAGTGTAGAGATTTGCCTTTGCCACCTTTGAGGCCTGGGGTGGGGTTCTGTCTCTGCCGGTCCTCCCGTGTGTATGTGGCCCCTTGAGGAAGTCACCCTGGGAGGCCTCACCCTCACAGGCCAGCACCCATGTCCCAAACCCTCTGGGGAGCTTCTCAGCTCCAAATGGTATTTATTTATTTATTTATTTTGTCAGAGAGAGAGGGAGAGAGAGCGAGCACAGGCAAGGAGAGTGGCAGGCAGAGGCAGAGGGAGAAGCAGGCTCCCCACCGAGAAAGGAGCCCGATGCGGGACTCCATCCCAGGACGCTGGGATCATGACCTGAGCCGAAGGCAGCCGCCTAACCAACTGAGCCACCCAGGTGTCCCTCCAAATGGGATTTAAATGAAGAGTGAGGTGGCCTGGGCTGGAAAGGGGCTTGTACTTCCCTTCCCGCGTCCTGCCCTGCTTGGGTCTGTAATCGCACAATGGGGACCTGGCCCAACAGGGGTCTGTGGGACCAGAAGCCTTGGGGTGGCCCTCCTGTGGTCACCTAGCCAAGTCAGCAGTTCCCGAGGACACTGGTGTGGAGCCAGATGAGGAAATCTCCAGGCCCTGCAGGGAGGCTCTCCCATCCTCCCCCTGGAAATGAGGGAGGCAAACCCATCCAGATGTACGGAAGTGCCAGGCTCCGTGTCATGTAGCCTGTGTCTCTTTCCTCCTGATTCCTCTTTGTTAATCCTCTCTACTTAACCAGCTTTATTGGGATAGAATTTACGTACCCACTTAAACTATACAGTTCAATAGTGCTCAGAATATTCACAGAGGGGGCACCTGGATGGCTCAGTGGGTTAAAGCCTCTGCCTTCGGCTCAGGTCATGATCTCAGGGTCCTGGGATCGAGCCCCGCATTGGGCTTTCTGCTCCGCAGGCAGCCTGCTTCCCCTCCTCTCTCTGCGGGCCTCTCTGCCTACTTGTGATCTCTCTCTCTGTCAAATAAATAAAATCTTTAAAAAAAAAAGAATATTCGCAGAGTTGCGCAAATGTCCCCACGATCATTTTTAGAACATTTCATCACCTTAGAAAGAAACCCCGTACCCAGTAGCACTCACTTCCTCTTGTCCTACCCCTGCAGGCCCCTGGCAACCGGTAAGCTACTTTGTCTCTTGGCATTTGCCTGTTCTGGACATTTCCTATCGATGCCGTTGTACACAACGCGGTCTCCCACGGCTGTCTTCTTTCACTTAGTGTAAAGTTTTCAGTTCATCCATGAACTGTGTCGCCCGTGTTAGCACTTCTTTCCTGTTATGAGTAATATCCCATCATATGGAGAGATCACATTGTGTCTATCCATTCGTCATTTGATGGACTTTCTTTCATTCTTTCAAAGATTTATTTGCAAGAGAGAGGAAGAGAGAGAGATAGAGCACGAGTGAGAGCACACTCATGAGCAGGGGAGGGGAGCAGAAGGAGAGGGAGAGAATCTCAAGCAGATTTCACGCCCAGTGCATGAGCCTAGTGTGGGGCTCGATCCCACGACCCTGGGCTCATGACCCGAGCCGAAACCAAGAGCTGGATGCTTAACTAACTGAGCCACCCAGGTGCCCCATTCTTTTTATTTTCTGAAAAGGTTTCATTGCACCAGGAACTTGCTCTGCTCATCTTTTGTCCTCTTGGCACAGACACGTGTCCCCACACTTTTTGTTTACCTTGAGGGCCCGCTTGGAGGGCCCTTGGAGACCTTGAGCAGCATCATGGTGCTGCGCTCACATAGGGTGAAGCCCCATGTCTCTTGGATCATGTCCTGCACATACCTGGTGTGTTTGGCGAGGCGTCCGCCGTGGTGGCGGTGCTTCTGCTGGCTCGTGTCCTTGGTCACCTTGTGGCCCTTGTTGAGGCCCACGGCTGCCGGGGATCGCAGAGCCATGGACACTGCCCCTCCATGGCTGCCGAGCCGGAGGGGCTGGACACTGCTTCTTTTTGGCTCCTGTAAATAAGACTATGAACATTCATGTACGAGTCTTTGCACCGACATACATCTTCGATTCTTTGGGTTAGACATCTAAGAGTGGGATTGCTGGGTCATATAGTAACTCTATAGTCAACTTTTTTTTCCTTCTATTTTTTTCTATATTTAACTTTCTTTTTTAAGATTTTATTTATTTGACAGAGAGAGATCACAAGCAGGCAGAGAGGCAGGCAGAGAGAGAGGAGGGAGCAGGCTCCCCGCTGAGCAGAGAGCCCGATGCGGGGCTCGATCCCAGGACCCTGGGACCATGACCTGAGCCGAAGGCAGAGGCTTAACCCACTGACCAGGCACTCCTCTATATTTAACTTTTGAGGAGCTGCCAAACTGTTTTCCAAAGTGGCTGCCCTGATTTACCTTCCCAGCAGCGGGGTATGAAGGTTCCGATTTCTCCACATCCTCCGGAACGCTGGCTATTATCTCCTTTTTTATTCTAGCCGTGCCGGTGGGTCTGAAGTGGTATCTCATTGTAGTTCTGACTGGCATTTCCCTGATGGCTGATGTCGACCAGGCACTTACTGGCCACTTTTAGATTTTCTCTGGAGACACGTCTATTCAAGCCCTTCACCCGTTTTGAAATGGGATCGTTCCTCTTTTTATTACTGAGTTGTGAGAGTTCCTTCTAGGTTCCCGATAAAGTCTCTTACCGGGCCTTGTTCGCAGTGTGGCTTCCCATTGTGCGGGACTGTCTTTCCCCTTTCTTGGAGGGTATCGTTTGCCACACAAAATTTCTGAATTTTGATGAAATCCGATTTATCGGCTTCTTTGTTTCGTTGCTTATGCTTTGGGAATGCGTTTGAGCAGCCTTCGTCTGACTCGAGTCGCCGAGACTTACTCCTGGCTTTTCTCCGATGAGGCTCTTACAGTTTCAGCGGCTACAGTTAGGTCCGTGATCGAGTTTGAGTTATTTGTTGTCATTAACACACGGAGCGACAAGCCCTGGCAGTGGGTCGAAGACCTCCGTGACTCTGGAGGTGAGCGTGCGTGCTAGGCTGAGATCCTTCCAACGGGTGCAGTGTGAGGAGACCGCACCGTGAATTCTGTGACTGACAGAGTCGCAGCCATTGCCAATACCACCTACATTCATAATTGAAGAAAATCCTGGATTTCAGTGAAAGGTTCATAAAACGTAATTACTTCACGGTCCTCCTGAATTCAATCCACAGACTGCAGGTTAAGAACTCCTGGGATGGCTAAAAGTCCTGCTTCAAGTCTCAGTTTCTGAATCGTCTTGGGGGTTTGAACCCTCCCAGGACCGGCTTCTAGGCTGTTTCCTGCCACTCCAGCCCCTGTTCCCTTCGCCCTGTGCCCGGCTGCGGACTTGGGGAAGCTATTCCTTGCCCAGCAGAATTTTCTTTCTTTCCTTTTTTTTTTTAAGATTTTATTTATTTGACAGATGGAGATCACAAGTAGGCAGAGAGACAGGCAGAGAGAGAGAGAGAGGAGGAAGGAGGCTCCCTGCTGAGCAGAGAGCCCGATGTGGGGCTCGATCCCAGGACCCTGGGATCATGTCCTGAGCCGAAGACAGAGGCTTTAACCCACTGAGCCACCCAGGTGCCCCCCAGCAGAATTTTCAAACAACTCGAGGCTGCAGAGCTGTGTGGCTGAGACAGGCAGGCCCCTCCACTGGTCAGATCGTTTCATTCAGGTGCCTCTGTTTGCTTACGTACCTGCAAGGCATGGGTGAGCCATCAAACCTGTGTTCACCCCATGGGATTACTGGGCTGATTCCATCAGCTCAGGATTTCAAGGCTGAGAGCAGAATGGGGCTCAAAGATATACCCAGAAGTTACCAGCTCTTTTCTTTTCTTTTTAAAGATTTTTATGTATTTATTTGACAGAGAGAGAGAGCATGAGCAGCGGGGAGGAGTGGGGTGGGGGCAGGGAGGGAGAAGCAGGTTCCCAGCTTCACCGACTGAGCCACCCAGGCGCCCCAGCTATTTTCATTAAGCCTTTCACAGGAGAGGGGAGGGTGTTACTTCCTCTGCCTACACATTCTTTCTCTTGTTCTGCACCAGGTTAATGCCTAATTATTTGTAGCAGTCAGGAGCCTTAGCCTTTTGAGTTCTTTTTAAGATTTCGTTTATTTGAGAGAGAGAGAGCACTAGAGCAGTGTGGGCAGGAGCAAGAGGAGAGGGACAAGCAGACCCCCCACTGAGCAGGGAGCCCACTTCAGGGGCTGAATCCCAGGACCCCAGGATCATAACCTGAGCCAAAGGCAGACACTTAACCGCTTAACCAACTGAGCCACCCAGGCTACCCGGGAGTCTTTTCGTTTTAACAGAAACTCAAATTGATCCATTCAAGAGGCCAGGATTTCAGGCCTGTTTATAGTGTGTGGAGAGGAGGAAAGTTCCCAACATCCCATCAGGCCTCAGCCCTCTTCTTTCTGCAGGCTGGTTGTGTGGGGGTGCTCCCTTGAACAGGGCCTGGACAAGTGAGGACCCCTCTCTCAGGTGCTTGAACCATGGACCAGACCACATGGAGCCTGAGCACAAGCCTCAGGTGCCTGGCCCTGCCCTGGAGGCTCCAGGCATTCCTGGTCCTCAGAGACTCTTTCCTAAGAGTTTCCCAAAAAGTTCCAGAAAGGGCCTTGATTGACCTGGCTAGGTCATTGAGCCAGTCACTGCAGCCAGAGGGCTGGGGGCTCTGATTAGCCAGGCAGGTCACTTGCTTGTCAGGCCCCAAGCCAAACTCCTGAAGGAGGATGGTGGGGCGGGGCTTCTGGGGTGATGCTGGGCTGACGAAATTCAAAGATTTCCCCCTCTTGCAGGGCATGGATCAAGTCTTGGTCAGACCTCACTTGTTTCAGGAATCCTCCCCTCCCTGGGATTGGCTCCCAGCCTGTATCCCCTACCAGGCAGCTCTCAGGCAACAATTATTTAGTGAGCACCTACTATGCACTGGGTTGAAGGGAGCGGGATGGAGGCTGTAAATGGGACAGGGAAGGAGTGGTCTGTGAGGTAGGAGAACCTGGCATCCTGAGGTCTAGAAACCTCAGGGAGTTTCCAGAAGGTGGAGTGGTGGCCTCAGGTGCTGCGAGGAGGTAAGTGAAGCTATTAACTGATCACTGGATTGGGATGCCTGGAGGTTGTGGATGGCCTTAGCAAGAATTAAGAGTGGGGACACAGCCTTGCTAGGGTGGCATGAGGAAAGACTAGGAAGGAAGGAAGGGAGTGGAGAAGGCAGGTATAGACACATCTTTGCAGGTTTCCCTGGGGAGTAGATAGAGGGAGAGAAGGTGGAGGGGGCTTGGGAGCAGGGGAGAGTTTTCTTCTTTCTTTGGAAAATGCTGACCCAGGGGAAAGAGAGAGGTTGATGGCACAGGAGACCACCCAGGGGAGGGCAGTGGGAGGAGGGTGCCAGAGATCAAGATCAGAGTGGGAGAGCCTGAAGGGGAGGGGAGTGGGTGCCAGCCCAGGGCATGTGTCCCTACAGGGCCTGGGAGTTCAGGGGGATCCCATTTGATGGCTTCAGCTTTTCTCACCCGAGAAGGTCACCCAAGGTCGTTGGCTGGCAGTGAGGGCAGAAGGGACTGTGGGAGGTGTGAGGAAAGGAGAGAAGGTGGGATATCTTAGTCTCAGAGTGGGAGAGAGTGTCACTGGAAAACAGGGAAGGGCTGCTGACTCTGCGGAGAGACTGTTTGAAGTCTGAGGCCACAGATTCCCAATCAGAAGTGTTGTGTGTGAACACCCCAGCAGCCCTCTGTTGTCCCAAGCAAAAGGAGGTGGAAGAGGGGGGATGTTCCCAAGGTTGAAGGGTTCCCTATGGTGGGCAAAGATTCAGGCTGGGGAGATGAACTATAAAAATTCACTAGGCCAGGAAGTGGTTATTGTCCGTGTTTTACAGATGAGGAAGGTAGGAAGGTCAAGGCCAGAATGGTATCCATGTGGCTTTGAGGTCAAACTAGAAAGGGGCCTCACACATGCCGAAGTAACTTAGGTGTTAATATTTGCTGAAAAAAGTGAATGGTTGGATAGCCCAATGATGTAACCAGTCAGAACCCACTCAGGGGGGTGCCTGGGTGGCTCAGTGGGTTAAGCTTCTGCCTTTGGCTCAGGTCATGATCTCAGGGTCCTGGGATCAAGCCCCGCATTGGGCTCTCTGCTCAGCAGGGAGCCTGCTTCCCCCCTTCTCTCTGCCTGCCTCTCCGCCTACTTGTGATCTGTGTCTGTCAAATAAATAAATAAAATCTTAAAAAAAAAAAAAAAAGAACCCACTCAGGAAGTAGCCCAACCTAGGGGTTCAGTGGGTGTTTCTGACCCTGTGTCATGCCATCCCTGCTGCCCTAATAAATGACTCTGTAGCACCTTCCCGCTGTCCTAGGCTAATCATTCCAGGGTCTGGTGGTGGAATTTCACAGACACCCAGTGAGCATCTGGCTAAGCCCCAGAATACCAACTCTGTTTCCTTACCCTGGGCTTTCCTGTCTGCACCCTACCCAGGCCAGCTGGTGATTGGGGGGGGGGGGGGTTCTCAAGGGCAAACATATGCACCGCGTGGGGCTCTCCAACAAGAGGGGTATCTTTTTAAGGGGAGGCCAGAAGATGCGACCCTGAACTTGATGGGGGCAGGGGTCCTCCACCGGGAGGGCTCCCAGCCCTGTTTCTTAAAAGGCCATTTAGGCAGAAGTGAATGTGGTTACTTCACTGAAGTTCATAATGATGGTTCACGCTGCATAAAATGTGGAAGAGAACACTCTGCTTATTTATTCAGGTTTTAAAAACATAAAACTCCAGATTTCTCCCTGTAACTATTTATAGCTAGAGCCGGTGTAAACTGCCCCCCTATAAAGCTCAGGTTTGAAGTAACTTAAAAGAAAAATAGTCATCCGTTGAATTAAAAAAAAAAAAGTCATTTATAGATCTTCTTTTGCCTCCTAGTTATGTAGGATCAGCGCGCCGTTTTGGGGGGAGGGCTGGTGGAGGTGGGACTGATGCGGACCTCCAGGGAGAGTCCCCAACCCCCCAACCCCCTCCTCCCCCACTCCTCAGCCCGCGGTCCAACAGCCCCCGAGCCGGCTGGTGACCACACTCCAGGAGGGGAGGTCTCGGGCTCCGTCGTGCTCTCCCTCGCCGGGTGCCCGGTGGGGACTGGGGGAGGCAGGGCAGGCAGCAGATCCGGAAAAGTGGCTCTTTCTTGGGAGGAAGTTGACCCTCCTCCCCAATCAAGGGCTTGGGATGAAAATAGCTTCTTCCTCTTTACTCTTCCTGGCCTCAGCCCATTTCTCTAAGTCCTCCTCCCCATTTCTGCAAGTGTCCCCTCCCGCAGGGACAATTCGGCCCCCTCAATGGCTCCTAAACGGCCATCGAGGATGGCAGGGGACCCCGGCGCCCGGACTCCGCGCCGGGCAGGGGCCGCTCGGGGCCCTCCCTCCGGCCCCCGCGGACCCGGCGCGCCCGCAACTCGGGGAATTGCGGCCACTTCCAGCTGCCCCCCACCCAATTAGGGGAAGCCTCCACAGACCCTCCGAGCCCGCACACTGCTTCCTTTCCCTCCAGGGGAGCCGGTCACCTGGGAACCCTGTCCCCTGCACCGGGGACCCCCGGCACCGAGGCACCCCCCCACCCCTTGGGAAAGGTGGGGGCGCAATTAGTTTCTTGCAATTAGTTTCCCCCTCTTTGTATAGAACCCATTCAAACTGTGGCTGTAATCCTCCGCGCGAGGGGGAAAGTAGTCCCGACCTCGCATTCCATTTCTCTTCTCGCGTCGCGCATATTTTACTTTTTGAAGCCAGCGGGACTCTCAGTGGGGCCTTTCGCGGAATGCAGGGGCAGAGGCTGCGGGGGGCGAGCGCAGGTGAGGGGGGTGGGGGGCCGCAGCGAGGGAGGGGGCGGGGAGGGCAGCTAACTCCTCGCTATTGCCTAGAGAGATGGATCATGGGGCGTAGAGAGATTGCAAACCTCAAACCACGTACAGCGGGCGATACGCGTCAACCGAACCTGACCAACGGAAGCCCAGAGCCTCCCCCTCCCCGCGCTCCCGCCCCCGTCCCTGGGACAGACAGGAGAGCCGAGCCAACCGCGCTGCCGCTCGCCTTCCGAATCCCGCAGAAGCCAATGGGAGCCCGTGGGGGGCGGAGCCAGCCCGCTTCGGGTTGGGCTGCGCGCGGCTTCCCCCCTGGCTCGCCCCAGGCCCCGCCCCCCCCGCCCGCTCGCGGCTCCCTGAGTAGTTAGTGCCAGTGAAGTGCGGGCGGCGATGAGAGCGAAAGTTGCGCTCGGCTCGGCGCTGGGGGTCTGAAGCGGCACCGCGCTCCGCCCGTCAGGCCACCCCGGCCCCGACTCGCGCCCGCGGGCTTCCAGCGCTCCCGCCCAGCCCCGCGCCCGCCCGCGCTCCCTCCCCCCGCCACCCCCCCCCCCCGGCCCGGCGCCCCCTCCTCAGGAGCCGCGGGGCCCCGCCGCTCTCGCCCGGCCCCGGCCCCCGCCGATGCCGGCCATGGTGGAGAAGGGCCCCGAGGTCTCAGGGAAGCGGAGAGGGAGGAACAACGCGGCCAGCGCGGCCGCCTCGGCCGCCGCCTCCTCAGCCGCCTCGGCCGCCTCCGCCGCCGCCGCCTCGGCCGCCGCCTCCGCCTCGGCCGCCGCCGCCGCCGCCTCCGCCTCGGCCGCCGCCTCGGCCGCCGCCGCCCCCAGTAATGGGCAGAATAAAAGTTTGGCGGCGGCGGCGCCCAATGGCAACAGCAGCAGCAACTCCTGGGAGGAAGGCAGCTCGGGCTCGTCCAGCGACGAGGAGCACGGTAGGTGGCAGCCGCCCCGCGCCGCCCCCGCAACGCCCGCCCGCGCTGACCGCCCTGCTCTGCTTCCCCGCAGGTGGCGGCGGCATGCGGGTCGGACCCCAGTACCAGGCGGTGGTGCCCGACTTCGACCCCGGTGAGTAGCGGCCCGCGGCCCCGCGACCCGAGGGGGCGGGGGCCGTCGGGCAACTTTTCTTTTTGTGTGTGTGTCGGCCCCGCCGTCGGCGGGGAGACTGGCGGGGCGAGCGCCGCGAGGGAAGCACGCCGAGCGCGGTCCGCCGGCGCGCCGGGGAGGGAGGCCCGAGCCGCTCCCGGCCGGGTCGCCCCGCGGGCCCGCTGCGCTCCGCGGGGGAAGCGGGGGCGGCGTCGGCGCGGCAGCCCCTGGCCTGGGGGCTCCGGCGGGCCCGGGGTCCTGGGCCGGGGGTCGGGGTGGCGGCGCCGGAGAGTTAGCGTGCTGCGCGTGCCGCGGACCTGGGACGCCCTCGCCGCCGTCCCCGTCCCGCCGGACGTCGCCGCACCGCCCTTTCGCGGCCCCTCGGGCCCCCCGCGCTCCTGCGGCGCGGACTCCCCGCCCGGCCCGCGGGGGACTGGAAAAGCGACCTCCTCCCCACGCCGGTTAGGAAGCGTGCTTCCCCGAGGGCGCCTGCCCGGGAACTGCGGCTCGCTCGCGGCCGTCCGCTTTTGGGACCTATTTGTAAATGTCGGTGGTGCCTTTGCTGTTTTGTTTTCCTTGAGGGAACACAGCCCTCCGGGCCGGGAGCCGGAGGACCGATTCCGCCTCCGAGAAGCCCTCCACCCTAGAGGGGAGCGTTTACTTTCCTCGCCGCCGTTCTGCGTGGAAGCCAATTTAAAGTGGCACCAGAAAAAAATCTAATCAGACAAAGGAATTCGTCAGATTTTAATGCGTGAGGTTCTAGCCTGTCTCGGTGCGAGACGGTTCTTAACGATTGTTGGCGCAGAAGACGTTTGGAAGGACATGGGTTTTATTTCAGAAATAAAATTCGAAGAGAATCCTGCAGAACTGGAGTTGGCAGCTCTCTGGCTGGAGGGCTTGAGAGCCAGAGGGTATCTGTGCGGGGTCTGCCACTAGTTTCTTTGCGAAAATAAATGCACACACGCTTTTCCTTGGAAACAGGACTGCAGAAAATTGTAAGGATCCAGTCCTTGAAAAAGGAGGTTGCTCTTAAGCTGTTATTATGGTGCTAAACTCTGGGTGTTCTTTGAAGTGAAAACACCCAGGGAGCCCTGAGTGAGCTGTTGGGTGCTCTGGAAATAAATGACCTTGCCCATATCTGCCTTTTAAATTTTAGTCTGTTGATTTACATCTCTTAAATTTATTTAGTCTAACACCCAGGTTTGTATTCCCTTTAAATTCGTGTTAGGCTTTTTGATAGTTTCCCCTTCCCCCACATCTTCCTTTTTTGGTAGTGACTTCTCATTTACGAGAGTGACAGGATAGGACTGGGAGACCAGGCTTTTTCTCTTGTAGGCATGCCTTCTCCATTCCTTGGTCGGCCACCAGGGGAAGCATACTGTTTTTTGGTTACAGTTGACCCTATCTTCATTTTGTAGGTCAAGTCCATCTATGTTTTAATATACAGGACATAAAGCAAAGGTTGTCACCAAGTTTCCCACACATACTTAAACAAATCAACTGGCATAGATCTTTTAGTAAGTTGGTCAATTTTAGTATGTGTTATATTAGTTTTGAAAGCTTTACTTAAATACTTTGGATGTGACTAAGGAAAAGGGCATATTTGATGGCAGCAACAGGAATTAGTTTTCTGACATTCTTCTATTTTTTTTGTTTAAGATTTTTTTATTTATTTGACAGAGATCACAAGTAGGCAGAGAGGCAGGCAGAGAGACGGGGAGAGGAGAAAGCAGGCTCCTCACTGAGCAGAGAGCCCTATGCAGGGCTCAGGGCCCAATCCTAGGACCCTGGGATCATGACCTGAGCCGAAGGCAGAGGCTTTAATCCACTGAGCCACCCAGGCGCCCTTCTGACATTCTCCTAAATATGGATGTCTACTTTTGAATTGTTAGTAATGACCCTGACTTCTTTGGGTTTGTTTTCTTTGAAATAGCAGATGTAGTAGGATCATATTTTGAGCTGCCCTTGTATTTTGATGGAATAGGTACAACCATAAAAATGCTAGAGACCTGCCATTCTGAAAAGTAAAACATTGTAAATGTTCTGCATAGTCTTACTGCCAGTTGATTGGGGTTTGGTATCAGTATTTATAAATTTCCTATTTTGTGTGTTGTTTTAATCTGGAAAGGAATTTAACTGATAAATAATTTTAAGCCCTGTTTTGCCAGTCTGAGCATTGGGACACATTCATAGTTATGGTTGGAAATTGTGGGACCTTACTGTTTCCTAGTGATTTTTTTTTTTTTTAAAGTGTGTTCTTATATAGAACTTAATATCTAAGGAAGGCGAGACTTCCATTTAGGATTAGAAACAGTACACCATGTTTGTTTCATGGCAAAAAAGTTTTTTTTAGGTCTTTAGGCTGAAAGGTTCTTTCTGTGGGTACAAGCTAGGAATAATGCGGAATTGAGATTGTGATCGTTAGTGCTTG
Source organism: Mellivora capensis (assembly GCA_004024625.1). NCBI lineage: Eukaryota > Metazoa > Chordata > Mammalia > Carnivora > Mustelidae > Mellivora > Mellivora capensis. The sequence continues at coordinate 54,118 of PISX010007958.1, read as the reverse complement.
TTGTTTCTCTCTGCCTGAGTTTTGAATGCATTTTTTTTTTTTTTAACCAGAATTTGAAGAAGTGAGTGTGAAACTCCTCCGGAAGCCTTTTGTTCTTTCTTTCTTTCTTTCTTTCTTTTTTTTTTTTTTTTTTAAACCATCTCTGGTAAAGATGTGTGAGTGGAAGAAGTTGATTCTAATTTTTTTTTAAAGTCAGATTTTATTTATCTGTGGTATCCCAACTAGCTCCTATTTAGCTTTAAAAGCAAGTGGTTGAAACTAGGAACACCTGACATTCCCTGTATAGTCCAAGGAAGATCCACTAATGTCATTCCTTACGGATGGTGAATGAAATGCACGTAGCACTGTAGTCCTAAAATGCTGATTCAGTTCTTTGCATCAGATAAGGATCCAGACTAGATTTGTGGACTGTGGTGTAACTTGGCAATTAAAATGATAGAAAAATTTTATCACTTAGTTTTTTAAAAACAAAGACTGGCATGTAGTTCTACATCTTAAACTTAGGCTTTGTTTCCATGTATGGCATCCAGACCGTCTTTCCATACCCCATGCTGTAGGGTATGCTGAGTTGTCATTGGTTTCTTTTAGAATTTAGTAATCATATAATAGAGTAAGAGGTAGGAATGTTTATTGTCTTACTTCTGGTTTATTATTTCCTGCACTTGCAAAGCATAAATTAATTTGAAATGAGTAGTGTTTTTCTGTTAAAGATGTGAATGTTTCCATAATCTTACCAGTAAGCATGCAGAGAAAAGAATCTATAGCCCATATAGATATGCCTACATAGCTAGGTACCTCTCTCTGTATTTTTATAGCCAATGTATTTCTGTCATTGTTTGGTGCTCTTCCTCTTTGTTGTCTTCTAGCTGGAGAAACACAGTGACAGGATGTTAAGGTTGACTCAAGTTCTTTGTTTCCTGAAGCATGGGTTACTATATCAACTTTTATCCTGGGTTAGTTTTCAGTATCACAGTTTACTGATATTAAAACTGAGACTTATAGAAGAGGAAATTGTTAATGGTAAATACTTTTGAGATAATGGTCCTTTAAAAAAGCAACCTATGTTTGGAACATTGAATCCAGTTTAATGGGATTTGAAAATTTGGGTTGTCATTGGCTTAACTGTCACTTCAGAGTTGATTTCTACTAGTAAAATGTGTTCCGCTTTGATGAGGAATAATTTTACTGACCAGAGGGTCTTGACCTGCTTTTCATTTCTTTTTACTGGTGGTTCTGTGTTCCTCTTTGAACACATTATTTTCTATACCTCAGTTTCACTGTAAAAATCAGGTTTTTTAAAAAAGATTTTATTTATTTATTTGACAGAGAGAGATCACAAGCAGGCAGAGAGGCAGGCAGAGAGGAGGAAGCAGGCACCCCGCTGAGCAGAAAGCCCGATGTGGGGCTCGATCCCAGGACCCTGGGATCATGACCTGAGCCGAAGGCAGAGGCTTTCACCTGCTGAGCCACCCAGGCACCCCGTAAAAATCAGTTTTATAAGTATTCTAAAATTCACAAGTTAGGGTGAATGTTTTGTGATTTAAACATACTTTGAGGCAGTGTTCACCCAACCCTGAGAGGTTAGCGTAAAGATAAATCCCATGAGATCAGCTTTGTCAAGTCTTGTGGTAAGGACACACCTAGAACTGGTTGTGTGGAGATGGAATGCCCTAGGTCTGTGCCCAAGCAGGTGCTGAAGGTAGAGCTGGTCACACAGTTACCGTCCTCGCTATAATTTTTTTTTTTTTTTGGAGATTTATTTATTTGAGAGAGAACATGAGTGTGAGAGCGGGGGGAGAGGGAGAGAAGCACACTGCTGACTGAGCCTGGAGCCACCCAGGCATAGCCTTCTTTGTAATTTCATGTTTCTTTCAGAAGCAGGGTAGAATAGATTGAGAGAGCCTGGGCTGTGAGAATCCTCAGACTTGGGTTCGGGTCCTGGTAGTGCCTCTTTACCAGCTGTGTGTGTTGACCCGGGCAAGTTACTTCACTTTTGTCTTCATCTGTAAAGCAGGTAATAGAACTTCTTAACTTATACATGTAAAATGCCTGGCACAGTGCCTGGCACACAGAGTGCTAAGTAAACATTTTCCGCAATCCATATTCTAATTATCATTCATGTAACTTAAGTTGCCAAGTAGTGGTCCTTGCATCACCTGCATTACTGATAGGGAAGCCTGGGTTATAATGAAGCCATTAATTTGAACATAAGTCATGCATTGAGATATTTGAAGATGATTGCTCTTAAGTCACATGTACTTGATACAGCTTAGTTATATACCCTTTTCTGGAAGACAGAAGAGTCCAAAATATTTATATACCAGAAAAGAATACTGAGGACTAGAGAGCGTGGGTAAATATCTTCAAATCAAGCTTCTAGATAGTATTAGACACCTTGAATCCCTCCCTGGGCCAGGGGAAGTACACATTAACTAGGTTTTGAGTCAGGGAGTTTCTGCTCTAAACTTTGAGGTTCTTATCTTTGAGTTAATGCTTTCAAGGTGGAGTTCTACCACAGTACTCCCTTCCACAGATGGTGACTGTGATTCAAAGGTTAGCTGGTTGAGACCGACCAGAACATAGTTGTTCTAAAATCAGTGTTAAGGGGTGCCTGGGTGGCTCATCGGTTAAGTATCTGACTTTGGCTTGAGTCATGATCTCAGGGTCCTGCGATCAAGTCCCCACAACGGGCTCCCTACTTGTGCTCTTCCTCTCTCAAGTAAATAAAGAAAATCTTAAAAAAACCCAAAACAAAACAAAAAAAACAATGTTAACTTGTACTGAAGAAATTTAGGCTTACTTTTAGAAAGTCATTTTCCTTGTCATTATAAGTTTCAGTTTAATAAGTTTAATAATAAATAAGGGGCAGTTTAATTGAAAAAATCTTAAGTCTTTGGAGATGAAACATCAAGGTTCTATCCAAGTTACTGTATTTTCCCAGATTGTCTTTTTATACTTTCTTTTTTGCTGCATAGATTGTTGTAATCAGTTTATGGTTTAGCCCTCACTTTTCTTCTTTCCTCAGAGTTTCCATGCATAATGTAAAAAGAAATAGGCTTTGGGGCACCTGAGTGGCTCAGTGGGTTAAGCCTCTGCCTTTGGCTCAGGTCATGGTCTTAGGGTCCTGGAATTGAGCCCAGCATCCAGCTCTCTGCTCAGCAGGGAGCCTGCTTCCTCCTCTCTCTCTGCCTGCCTCTCTGCCTACTTGTGATCTCTCTCTGTCAAATAAATAACTAAATAAGATCTTTGGGGAAAAAAAAAAAGGAAATAGGCTTCTATATGTCCCCTACTCTAATGGAAAACAGTGATCTTTGCTAAGGTGTTTGTTAAGTTTGTATTTATATTAAAAACAGAACTTGAAATCACTTTCTGGGGGAGGAAATCTCTGTAGTAATGTACTAGAAGTCTGAATAAGGTAGATTGGGGATTGAATGCTGATTCGGTGATTTGGACAGAGTTAATTCCTCCCACATCTTTAAATAGCAATTGTGGAAAGTGTTTGTGACCCTAGAAATGATAGGGTTTATAGTTGCAATATAACAGTTTCTTCTGTTCTATGTTTTGAATGTTTTATTAATACATCTTATCTAATGTCTATTTGAGTTTTATGGTTTCTCTGTTGATTTTTATTATGCATTTTGAAAAAGATTTTATTTTTAAGTAATCTCTGTATCTGACATAGGGCTCGAGTTTACAACACAGAGATCAAGAGTCACATGCCCCACAGTTGAGCCGTTCAGATCCCACCCTTGATGATTTTTTTTTGAATGGAGTATTTTAAAGTTGGTTAAAGGTGGCAAAAAGTGTTCTTCTAAAATGTTTGAGAGAAATATTTTAGAATAACATTAAAATGTCATTTATTTTTAAGATTTTATTTGAGAGAGAAAGAGAGCGCCCACTGGCTGGGGCTGTGGCAGAGGGAGAAGCAGACTCCCTGCTGAGCAGAGAACCTAATGTGAAGCTCGATCCCGGGACCCCGAAATCATGACCTGAGCCAAAAACAGACACTTAACTGACTGAGCCACCCAGACGCCCCCCAGGGCCCCCTTAACATCTCATTTAAATGACATTTTAATGGAGTGCCTGGGTGGCCCCTCCCCCCCGTTTGTGCACACTCTCTCTCAAAGAAATAAAATCTTAAAAAAAAAAAAATGAGGGATGTTTGAGTGGCTCAGTTGGTAAAGCGTCTGCTTCAGCTCAGGTCATGATTCTGGGGTCCTAGGATCAAGTCCCACATGGGGCTCCTTGTCAGCAGGCTCCTTATCAGGAGAGAGCCTGCTTCTCCCTCTCCCTCTGCCTGCCACTCCCCCAGCTTGTGCTCTTTGTCTCTCTCTCTCTCTCTCTCTCTGACAAATGGATAAAAAAGTAAATAAAAATAAATAAAGTAAATGAGATGTTAACAAAATGTTAACAATAAGCCCTAAAACTCTTATTTTTCAAATTAGTTACATTCTTTAAAGATGTGGATCTTAATGAAATTGAACACTAGTCATAATTTTTGAAGTTTCTAGATTTTTTTCCTCCATCAGAGGAACAAGAGTGAAAATTGTAATGCCCATGTAATCCAACCTTCCTCTGTCCTAGATGAGGAAGGTAAGAGCTAGAGAGATAAAATGCCTTATGTTTGTCTCTCTTTCAATATCTAATCATTGAAAGTGTCATAAGGTTGACTTGAGGCCATATGAGGCCAAACTTCAAACTTGGGTTATTTTAGATGTTGTAGAGTCTTGTTACTGGGTATAGTAATTGGGAACAATAATAGGAGTTTAGAATTTTAGAATGAGACATAAGAATTTTCAAAGTTTAAAAATTGAAGTAGCTGGATAGTTATTATGCACAATTTGAATATCTTTGAGTATTACCATTGGATAGGATAGAATTGTAATGATAGAGTTACTTAAAAAAGTAAACATTCAGATAGAACAGCAGGTAATGTATGTACCCACCATTGTGATTAATACTTAGTATTAGGCTGTATTTGTGTCAGGTGCAGCTGAAGGCTAATTCTTTCACTTCCTCCATAATCTGAAGTTGATTTCTATTTTTCCTGTGATAGTTCATTTGCATCCTCTGAGAAGCAGATGCCAAGAAGGAATTAGATGTGCAAGAGATTCATAGCGGTAAATGCCTGTGAAGGATAAAGAGGAGAGGAAGGTTAGGTGGCAGAAGCCTTCAAATGGGTATCAGTGTGACATCCCTGAAGGAAAACAGAAGGCAGGATGATTTGTGGTTGGATCCTAAGGTTGGAGTGAAGCTTGGAGAAAGTCTCAGCCAAAGAAGATTGTTGGTTAGAGGACTCCGTAGGGCAGGAGTGGCCCTGCTCTAGGATGCTTGCTGTGTTCAGTCATTGGCTTGGTGCTGGTGTGAATGCTGCAGTGGATCCCAAAGGTGCCAGGCGGATGGGACTGCCAGCTAATTAAATATCTCCCAGCACTTTCTCCCTTGAAGGGAAATCTGAGTGCCATGCTCAAGGCCTTCAGAATTCCCATGTATGTTTTTGTATTTTAATATATACTTATGTATGACTAACAATATGTTTTGTTATGTGAGAGTCTTTTTTTAAATGAATTTATTTTGTATATTCATTTGCTTTGATGCTTCCCAAACAAGTCCATGTCCATAAACGAGGCACAGGAGTTCATTTCACCCAACTAGCACTAGACTGGTAGATTTACTGACTTTTTTTTTTTTTTTTAAGATTTTATTTATTTACTTGACAGAGATCACAGGTAGGCAGAGAGGCAGGCAGAGAGAGGAAGGGAAGCAGGCTCCCTGCTGAGCAGAGAGCCCGATGCAGGGCTCCATCCCAGGACCCTGGCTTTAACCCACTGAGCCACTCAGGCGCCCCAGATTTACTGACTTTTTTGCAGTGCTTTCCTTTTGTGGTTTATGTTGGCATTTTCTTTCTTTCTTTTTTTTTTTTTTAAGATTTTATTTATTTGAGAGAGAGAGAGAGAGCGAGAGAGCACATGAGCATACAAGTGGGGGGTGGTGGGGCAGAGGGAGAGGGAGAAGCAGACTGCCCGCTGAGCAGGGAGCCTCCATGTGGGGCTTGATCCCAGGACCCTTACTTAGATCATGACCTGAGTCTGAGGCAGACAGTAAATCAACTGAGCCATCCTGACACCCCTTTGTCATTTTTCTAATTACTGATGAGATTAAATGTCTTTTTATATATTTTTTGACTGCTTGGATTCATCCTATGAATATGCCTTTTGCTGTTTTTCTGTAGGGTGTTGGTCTTACTGATTTGTATGAGTTCTTTATTTATTGGATACTAAATCCTTTGTTAGGCTTGCATATATAGAGTTTTTGTTTTCTCTTTAGCATGTGGGGGTATTAATTGAGTTTCTCTGATTAGGAAGGAATAAAAATAATATCCCTGATGGGGGACATATTTCTGCTGAAAGCCTGGCCTTGGAATGTAGCCCCTGTAGTATTCATCACTAGGATTCTTGATTTGTGAAATGAATGTTACTGAGAACTGACATCTTTCTTTTGTTTTGTTTCAGTGTCATCTTGGTACACTGAACTATGAGCCCGCATTACAGCGCCAGATGACTTGGAAAGCTCTGATTTCTGGCCAGCATGTAGTTAAAGCAGCAGCATGTTAGAGGTTGAAGTTAATGACTTTAGTTCCTGTAATGGTTGGTTAGTTTCTTAAAAATGGTTAAGGTGCTAAAATTCATCTGTCTGATGGATTTGCCACTACTTATAAGGGAATGGGTGAGTGTGTTGATGGGGAGGTAAAACTTGTCATCCTTAACAGAAAACCTTCAAAGGATTGCTCTTTCAGTGCCAGGTCAAGGTGTGCTTACTATGGTCCAGTCTGGTTTGAATACTTTGTTAAATAATTTAACACACAGTCACAACAATCACATAAAGTTGTTCTCTCCATTTTCTGGATGAGGAAACAAGGCTTATTGTTCTGGCTTAACCTAGTAACTTGCCCAAGGTAGTGCATTCGAAGATGCCATTAGTTGTAAGATGTGCCATTATTTTTTATATCACCAAGAAAGGGAAAACTCAAAGACACCATTAACTGTGAAGTTAGCAGTTAGATTTCAGCTTAATATACTTCAGGGAGAGTCAGCCAGAAATCCTTTTTAAGACAGACACTTAGATGGGAGTAGTGCGGTGTTGGGTCCGTTGATTAGTTGCTTCCATGTGCTCCAGGTGTTCTGGAGTTTTAGGTTTAGGATTGCCAGAATCTGTTTCATGTCCAGTTACATTCCTCTTTGGTCTGGCAGTGAAGACACAGATTGGTTTGGTTGATTGGCACAAAGTGGAGTGAGTTGCTTTACTCCTGCATGCATGTTGAAATATAGTCGTCTTTGGAGCTTAAAATCCAATTGTAGGGTTGTT
>PISX010007958.1:0-46653 GCA_004024625.1 Mellivora capensis | reverse complement strand
AATTGTAGGGTTTTTTTGAGGGGAGTGGTTTCTTATGATTGTATGATTTAAGCTTATAATGGGTAGTGTTATGTTGGCTACCCCTTAGTTTAGCAGATAAGAATATAATATTTACGGGTGCCTGGGTGGCTCAGTGGGTTAAGCCTCTGCCTTCAGTTCAGGTCATGATTCAGGGTCCTGGAATCGAGCCCCGAATCGGCCTCTCGGCTCAGCAGGGAGCCTGCTTCCCTCCTCTCTCTCTGCCTGCCTCTCTGCCTACTTGTGATCTCTGTCTGTCAAATAAATAAATAAAATCTTTAAAAAAAATATGTAATATTTAAATACTGTTTATCCCATCCTCCTGTCCATTTTTCCACAGGTTCACATTGAACTTGAGCTGTGGAGTGAATTTAAGAACCATGTCTTGGATAGTATGTGAAATGATAAATTAAAATATCTGAGAGAATAATTTATTTTAATTAATTAATTAATTTTTGAGTATTTTTAAAGACCTTTGATTTTACTTGTACCAGCTATCTGGTTAGTATTGTTCAGCAACTAATTTCCCTTTCTTGCATATTATTCCCATCCTCCCTTCCCTACCCCAACCCCCCCCCAAACCAAACTAACCCTGCCTCTCATTCCAAAGTATATATTTCTTGGTGTTATTAGTTAATTCAGTTTTATTGTTCAGATACCACAGTATAAAGAAAATTGCAAGCCTTTTTCTGATCGACTCAAATGTGAGCTGTGTCATGTTTGATTTTATCATAGTGTAATTTAACTAAGGACCAAATTGCCTGAGGACTAATTGTTGTCTGCCAAGAACCTCGAGGATTCCTTTATATTAAAGTGAGGCTTGGGGCGCCTGGGTGGCTCAGTGGGTTAAAGCCTCTGCTTTCGGCTCAGGTCATGATCCCAGGGTCCTGGGATTGAGCCCTGCATCGGGCTCTCTGCTCCGCAGGGAGCCTGCTTCCTCCTCTCTCTGCCTGCCTCTCTGCCTACTTGTGATCTTTGTCGAATAAATAAATAAAATCTTTAAAAAAAAAATAAAGTGAGGCTATTTAAGTAGTCTTTGCTCCCAAAGTTTGGCTGTGATATCTTCTTTTCCAGTTTCATCTATTGGCCAGGAAACACTACCTGATGGCCTGTGTCTGAAAAGGTTAATTAAAATTTCGAGGTTAAACATTAATATTTACCTGAACGTAGGGCATTTCTCTGTTGTTTTACACACACACATGCACTCTCACTTAAGGTTACGTTCCTTCTTTACCTCTAGTGGCATGGAAGATTTTGGACTTGGGGCTTGTTCTGCTTTCAAATTTAACATGGACGTAGGGAGACCAGGATAGTAGAGAGTAGAATAAGGAATTAATGTGGTCTTGATACTGTCCGAGTTTTCTGGGAACTAGTTGTTCCATGTACTTCTGCTTTTCTAGAGTGCAGTAGGATAGTTTTTAGAATCACCAGTTGAGGGGCGCCTGGGTGGCTCAGTGGGTTAAGCCTCTGCCTTCAGCTCAGGTCATGATCTCAGGGTCCTGGGATCGAGCCCCGCATCGCATCGGACTCTCTGCTCAGCGAGGAGCCTGCTTCCCCCTCTCTCTCTGCCTGCCTCTCTGCCTACTTGTGATCTCTCTCTCTCTGTCAAATAAATAAATAAAATATATAAAAAAAAAAAATCACCAGTTCAGGTTTAAATATTTTAAGGCTCGTTTGCTAACTTGTCACAGCTGAATGTGGTTCTGAGCCATGTGCTTGGTTTGGCTGACTTTCCTTGAATAGGCATTTTGTAATGGACATTTAATAACTAAGCATCAAGTTCCGTTACTGAAGAAGTGAAAACCTAAGGAAAAATGAACTTTTAAATTGATGGGAAAAGCTGACTTCCCTCATCTTCTGTGCTTTTCTTACAGTGAATCTGTATAAATTAGAGGTGCACATCTTGCTTAGATACATTAAATTTTTTTTCTCAAGGTGAGATTCATGTGACTAAAATTAGCCATTTTAAAGGGAACGATTTATTGGCATTTCATACATTATTAATACATTGTGCAACCACCACCCTGTCTAGTTCCAAAACATTTTTATCTCCCTAAAAGTAGATCTCATCCCCATTAGGTGGTTACTTCTCACTCCCCACAGCCCCCGATACACTGCTGATAGTATACGGAGAGTACTGTGAGACATGGTACAGTGGGGTCACCTAATCCCTCCTGTGGTGGAGGGCAGGGGAATTGAAGGAACCAGGAAGTTTTAGGTGATATGATTCTTTGAGCCAATCTTTAAAAAATAGTTTTTCAGGGGCTCCTGACTGGCTCAGTCACTGGAGCATGTGACTCTGGATCTTGGGGTTGTGAGTTCGAGCCCCACATTGGGCATGGGGCTTAAAAAAATAGCTTATGGTTTATGGTGCTTATTAATTTTAAAGTTAATATTATTTATAAGCTATAAATATTAAAAATTGTTTTGAAAGTTCTAATCTTAAAATTTTCAGTCCATATTTTCTTTTTATCTTGGGCTGTGTTTTCCACTACTCTATAAAATAATATAGCCATCATATAATGTAATCACCACTCTGCAAAAATATTTAAATTTAAATTTATTGAAATTAAATAATTTAAAATTAAATTATTTAAATTAAAAATTAATTAAAATTAACTAATAAAATCAAATAAATTTAAATAAATTATTAAAGTTGCATACTGGCCAGTTCAGTCAGTAAAGCATGTGACTCTTGATCTCGGGGTCATGAGTTCCAACCCTACATTGGGCATATAGCTTATTTAAAACAAAACAAAACTAAACTAAACAAAAAATTCAGTTCTGTCACGCTAGCCACATTTCAAGTGCTCTATAGCCCTATGTAGTTAATGGTTACCGTATTGAACAGTGCAGAATAGAATGTTTCTGTTGTCCCAGAAAGTTCTGTGAGACAGCACTGACCTAGAGATTCTGATGACTTGAAAGTGTTCTTGTTTTCAATTTTTACAATTAGTTCAGAAGTTTTGCCTCTTTAATGAAAGTACTTGGTGAAATGGGATTTTGGTGCAACTGTTAAATATTATGATGGTTGTGTACTGAAGTCTTATAGTGGGGTATTTGTTTAAACAGTGTTATTAAGGAATTCATAATGAGGTTTCTTGAAAGCAAGTAAAAATGGAAAGCTTAGGAGAGCTTTGTTTTCCAAGGTGATTATTTAGTACCTAATTAAGCCAGAATGATGATTAAGATATATGGCTATGTTGAAGATAATGTAGGACTTAAAAAATCGGCAGTATGAGGTCTCAGCCTGTCTTCAAAGATTAGGTTTCTAAAAACAGCCTTATTGAGGTAACATTGACAAACTGGACGTATTTAAAATGTACAGTTAGACATGTGATAGGCTGATTGAAGTCCCACTGCTTACTGATGCTGTGGTCAGTCTTTTTTTTTTTTTTTCATTTTGAATACTTTCTGTTGCTACATCTTTTAAGTTTATTATTCGCTTGCAAGGTATAATCTGCCCTCAATCCCATTTTTCATCTCAGGCATTATGGGTTTCATACCTAGACTTTTGATTTGGGTCTTTTAAAAAAAAATATACATTTCAGGGCGCCTGGGTGGCTCAGTGGTTTAGGACTCTGCCTTCGGCTCAGGTCATGATCTCAGGGTCCTGGGATCAAGTCCCACATCAGGCTCTCTGCTCAGCAGAGACCCTGCTTCCCCCCATCTCTCTCTGCCTGCCTCTCTGCCTACGTGTGGTCTCTCTCTCTGTCAAAAAATAAATAAAATCTTAAAAAAAAATATATATATATATACATTTCATTGGGGCGCCTGGGTGGCTCAGTTGGTTGAGTGTCCTACACTTGATTTTGGCTTAGGTCTATCATTGTCTCAGGGTTGTGGGATCGAGCCCTGTGTCAGGCTCCTTATGCGGCATGGAGTCTGCTTGTCCCTTTTCTCTGCTCCTCCCCCTGCTTGCACTCTCTGGGGCACCTGGGTGGTTCAGTGGGTTGGGCCTCTGACTTTGTCTTAGGTCATGATCTCAGGGTCCTGGGATTGAGCCCTGCATCGGGCTCTCTGCTCAGCAGGGAGCCTGCTTCACCCCTGCCTGCCTCTCTGCCTACTTGTGATCTCTCTGTCAAATAAATAAAATCTTAAAAAAAAAAAAAAATGAGTAGGGGCGCCTGGGTGGCTCAGTGGGTTAAAGCCTCTGCCTTCAGCTCAGGTCATGATCCCAGGGTCCTGGCATCGAGCCCCACATTGGGCTCTCTGCTCAGCGGGGAGCCTGCTTCCCTTCTTCTCTCTCTGCCTGTCTCTCTGCCTACTTGTGATCTCTGTCTCTCAAATAAATAAAAATCTTAAAAAAATAAAATAAAAAAATAAGTAAAATCTTAAAAAGTGTAAAAAATATACGTTTCTTTTTTTTTAAGATTTTGAGAGAGGAAGAGAGAGAGAGCTGGGGGGAGGGACAGAGGGAGGAGGAGAGAGAATCTCAAGCAGACTCTGCACTGAGTGTGGGGCTGATGTGGGGCTTGATCTCAGAATCTTGAGATCATGACCTGAGCCAAAATTGAGAGGACACTTAACTGACTGAGCCATCCAGGTGTTCCCGTGTGTGTGTGTGTGTGTGTGTGTGTGTATGTGTGTGTACTTTTTTTCAGTCTCTGCTTAGCATAGTCAGTCTTTCCTTTAATATCTTAGACACATTGAAATATAGTTATAATTGTTTTAATGCTTTTGTCTACTAATTCTGTCATCTGCGTCATTTCTGGGTTGGTTTTGATTGATTTTTCTCCTCATTATGGGTTGCCTTTTCCTGCTTCTTTGCTTGTCTGGTAGTTTTTGTTTGGATGCCAGACATTATGAATTTTACTTTGATGGATGCTGGATATTTTTGTATTCCTATAAATATTCTTGAGCTTTTTTCTGGGACACGGTTAAGTTCCTTAGAAATAGCCTGTTCATTTCAGATCATTTAAATTTTAAGCTTTGGTAGGCAACATCAGAGCAGCATTTCATCTAGGGCTGATTATTTCCCACTACTGAGTCAAAACTCTTCTAAGTACCTAGTAGTCCCTGAATTCTGAGGTTTTCTACATTGGTTGTTGGGAACAAGAAGTCTTGGTCCTGTGTGAGCTTCATGGATTGTTCCTTTTTATTGTTTTGGGTGGTTCTCCATTCAGAAACCTTAAGTGTTTATCTCGTAGGGATGTGCTAATGTGCTCCCCAGTACCCTTCTGAATATTTGGGGGGACGCTTTGCAGATCTCTAGCATCCCAGCTCTGTGCAGCTGTCTCTTCTGATACTCTTCCCTACAGACTGCCTTGTTCCTTCAACCCAGATAGATTGTTTCCCTGAGTCCCCATCCCCATGCTGTCAGTCGGAAACTCTCTTCAGGCAATAAACTGGGGCAGTTGTAGGATTTACTTCGTTTCTCATCTCTCAGGGCTCACTGTACTTTGTTGCCTGGTGTCCAGTGTCTTGGTTGCTTCATACAGTTGTCCAGGTTTTAGTTGTTCACGATAACAGGGTAAATCTGGTTCATGCCACTCTATCTTGGCTGAAAGCAAAAGGCTAGATTTTAAAAATTTTACTTACTTTTTAAAGATTTATTTACTTACGGGGTGCCTGGGTGGCTCAGTGGTTAAAGCCTCTGCCTTTGGCTCAGGTCATGATCTCAGGGTCCTGAGATCAAGCCCCGCATCGGGCTCTCTGCTTGGTGGGGAGCCTGCTTCCTCTCCCCTCTCTCTCTACCTACTTGTGATCTTTGTCTGCTAAATAAATAAATAAAATCTTAAAAAAAAAAAAGATTTATTTACTTATTTTCTTAAAGCTAGGCAGAGGGGCACCTGGCTGGCCCAGTCCAAGGAGCATACAACTCTTGGTCTTTGGCTTGTGAGTTCAAACCCCACTTTGGGTGTAGAGATTGCTTAAGTAAATAAACTTAAAAAAGGTAAGCAGGGGAATTACATTCTCCCCTCCCTTTTTTAAAAAAGTTTTATTTATTTAATCTCTATACCCAGTGTGGGGCTCAAACTTATGACTCAGAGCCAGATGGGCACCCTGTTACATTTCCTTTTTGTTGGAAAACATTAATACTTGTTTTATATATTGTCTTCTGCCCCTAACCTATGGTTTCTTCTTAAAAGTTGTTATGGCTTGGGACGCCTGGGTGGCTCAGTTGGTTGGACGACTGCCTTCAGCTTAGGTCATGATCCCGGAGACCCGGGATCGAGTCCCGCATCAGGCTCCCAGCTCCACGGGGAGTCTGCTTCTCCCTCTTGACCTTCTCCTCGCTCATGCTCTCTCACTGCCTCTCTCTCAAATAAAGAAATAAAATCTTAAAAAAAAAAAAAAAAGTTGTTATGGCTTTTAAACTTTCAAATACAGATTTTATGTTCATGAAAACATTCTGTAAATAGCATAATAATGCTTTTAGAAACCATAATGCCAAATTTTGTGTTTTTATATGGCCACTATTCATTTCAGTATTTGTAATAAAGTGCTTCTTCTGACCTACCTGCTCACTGAAACTTGATGATTCTAGCCCACAGTTTTCCAAAGAAAGATAGTTTTTAAAAATTCACCATTCTTTAGAAAGTAAATTATTTAATTACTACTTCTAATGTATTTTTAAGAAAAGTATGATTTAGGAAATATCTCATTCTTAGACTGTCTTGGACCTCCCTCTTGCTGGAATGTAGTAAAATGAGTATGTATATTCCTTTTGAAACACAGAATTTTTATTGTTTTCTAGTCATTTTCAGCTAGATGTCTTCGAGATTTTTGAACATCTGGCACATTCAAATGCCATATATTGATACTAAACTAAATTAGAGTTTTATGGATCAGCTCATGAACTATCATCTTAAGTAGCCACTTGGTGTTCTGCCTGCTTGGCAGCAGGTCAGTTGCCATGGCATGGCCATTTTTGTACAGCATTGTTAATGGTGCCGAGAAGTTGGGGGGTAGGGATGCAGGCCCCTTACTCTGCTAAAGTAGCTTATAAACTGGGATAGCTGAACTTCAATTTAGCTTTGCATATTAAGTTTCTAAGTAATGTTTAAAGAGTTTTATTGCTATAAAATCTTTTAAAATCACACTTCCTGCCTTATTAAGAACAAGTAGCAATAGCAAAGTGAAAGTGTTGATACCAGTGATTTGAAGTGTAGGTTCTACAAACTTTCATGTAGTTGAGACAAAGCTAATAATCATTAGGCATTCTAAAAGCATTCAGCTTTTACCTCAGACATATTCATTGGTTGGCTGTGTTTAATTGTGAAGGGAAAAAACCAAGAACATGTACAAAATTGGAATTACACTGTGGAAAGAAGTAAGATGAGATGTGTTCAGGGTTTTTTTTTGTTTTTTTTTTTTTAAGCTTTTTTAGGAACATGGCTGTGACCCTTTGGACATGTCTGTTGCCTTGCTTTCACACATTCCACTTTTGTACAAGTTTTTAGGAATTTATCATGGGAGAATGTGATGGACTCCTTATACTTTTACTGACCTAAGAACACTAAATTTTTTCTGTGAGAGGATATTATATGTAGAGTTTCCCTAAATATTAGTAACTTTGCTTTTTCTTTTGGCCAATGAGAATTTGAACATGTAGAAAAAAATAGAATATTAATGAACCCTGTATGTTTAGCAACCATTTAATAAATGATTTTGTCATATTTTGTTAATTAAAGAGAGTTTTTATGGCTTAAGTTTAGTAAATTGCTTTTAAGTTGTATTTGCACATTGCAGAATATAAAGTTGTATATTAGCCTTATTTATTGAATATCTACTATTTTCTATGGTCATAAAATGTCTAGTCTGGTATGATAAATGCCGTGTTAGAGGGGCATACCTGTGCTCTGAGAGCCTGTGGGTTGGTGCGACAAGGTGACCTGGTTGAAATGGGGTGTGGAAGGGGAGGCTTTCCTGAGGTGACCCTTAAGGTGGGTCTGGAAGGGCAGATGAAGAAACGATGCGCCAGGCTGAGGGAGCCATGTATTTACATAGAGTCCGATGGGTAGGGAGGGCTTGACTCACTCTTTCTTTTCTTCTTCTTCTTCTTTTTCTTCTTTTTTTTTTTTTTAAGATTTTATTTATTTATTTGACAGAGAAAGACACAGCAAGAGAGGGATCACAGGCAGGGAGGGGGAGTGGGAGAGGGAGAAGCAGGCTTCCCGCAGAGCAGGGAGCTGGATGCAGGGAGCTGGATGCGGGGCTTGATCCCAGGACTCTGGGATCATGACCTGAGCTGAAGGCAGACACTTGATGACTGAGCCACCCAGGTGCCCTAGGGCTTGACACTTTCAAGGAATCATGAGTAGTTTGATATAATTAAAACTCAGGAAGGTAATCAGTGTTGGAAGGTGAGACAGGAGATGTAGGTACGTACTAATCACAAGGGCCTTTGTGCCAAGCTGAGGAATTTATTTCATTTTTAAATAATAGCTTTATTAAGATGTAATTCACATAACTTTTAAACTGTGCAGTTTGGTGGGTTTTCATAGAGTTGTGCAACCATTACCACTATATTAATTTCATTTTCATTACCCCAAAAGAAACCCTGTACTTAATAGCAGTCATTCCCTATTTGGAATTTAAGTGTTGTTTAAATGATTTTCAACAGTCATTAAAGAGTAAGTCTCTTTGATATGCATAAAAACAATACACTTTCCTCCATGTTTGTATTATGGAAGCAGTGATGTAATATTTTTGTAAAATAATGCATATTGTATTGACCACGTGTTTTATTTTTTATTTTATTTTTAGAGTGGGGGGTGGGGAGGGGCAAAGCAAGGGGGAAAGAATCTTTTTTTTTTTAAAGATTTTATTTATTTATTTGACAGAGATCACAAGTAGACAGAGAGGCAGGCAGAGAGAGAGAGGGGGAAGCAGGCTCCCCGTCGAGCAGAGAGCTGGATGTGGGGCTCAATCCCAGGACCCCAGGATCATGACCTGAGTGGAAGGCAGAGGCTTTAACCCACTGAGCCACCCCGGTGCCCCAAGGGGGAAAGAATCTTAAGCAGACTCTGTGCTCAGCGCAGAGCCTGGCTGGGGGCTTGATCCCACAACACTGAGATCATGACCTGAGCCGAAGTCAAGCGTCTGACTCTTAACTGACTGAGCCACCCAGGCACCCTGGCCATGCATTTTAAAACCACACTACTGCATTTTGGAGAATCATTGTTCTTCAGTGAGTACCACTGGAGAATTTTAAGCCAGAGGGTGGTGTGAATGTGAATGCTAGTCATTCATTCAGAAACTTTTAAGTGAGCATCTACTATTTTTTCCGGACACTGTTTTAGGTTCTGTGAATGAACTAGATATTCTCAGCCCTCATGGAATTAAGTTTTAGTGAGGGGAAAGAAATGAGGATGGATTTGAAGCTTTTAAGCTGTTAGAATAGACTTTGATGGTAGGTTAGATGTGGGGTGCAGGGAGACCACGGTGACTTCTGGATTTCTGACTTAGGTGACTGGATAACTGTTGATGCTGTTCACTTAAATAGGAGCTGTAAGAGTTTTGAGATTGAGATGCCTGCGCATAATAATTCAGGCAGCATTTATTGGATTGTCATGGACTCTTCTCCTGTCTCTCCTCTATGTTAGATCTACCTTATGTCTTCTGTTTGTACACTGTTACTTACCTTTATTATGGCACTTCTCCATCTTTAGTTGCTAGCTTTTACGTCTTTTCTGCTGCTTGTTGAAGGTGGGAACTGTGCATATCATTTTTGGATCCCTCCTGTAGACCATTTATACTAGCATGCCGTATGTAGTTCTCATTGCCTCCATTGCTACTGTCCTCTTGTAAGCCAGGATCATCTAAAACTCCAGTCTCTGCAGTAGCCTTTGGTAAGTCTCCTGCTTCTGTGTATTAAAATGTAAGTCAGTATGTTTCTCTGCCATTTAAAACCTCACAGTGGCCCACATTTGACAGTGGCCTTATAAGACCTACTTAGTCTGGTCTTACACTACTACTCTGACCCCTTCCGTGTTTCAGATCTTTGCTCAGATGTTGCAGTCTCGATGACGCCATCTTGACCTACCTAGCAGTCCATCTAGACGCATATTATCTCTAAAATTGGCTTTCAGACAGTCTAGCTACCTATTGTATGATTCCATCTATAAGACGGTTCTGGAAAAGGCAAAACTATGGTATGTTTTGTAAAAAGATCAGTGGTTTCTAAGGGGTTAGAGTAGGAACAGGGAAGATTAAGCAGAGCACAGAAGATTTTTAGGGCAGTGAAACCACTCTGTATGATACAGTAATGATGGGTGCATGTCATTATATATCTAAACCCACAGAATGCACACCAAAAGTGAACCCTAAGGTACCGTATGAAGTTGGTTTGGTTATGATATGTCAATGTAGGATCATCTGTCAGTGTCCCACTTGGTGTGTGAGGGGGATGTTGATAATGGGGGCAGCTCTGCATGTGTGGGAGCAGGCATATGTGGGAAGTCTCTGTACTTTGTCCTAAATTCTGGTTGTAAACCTAAAACTGCTCTATAAAAATATAGTCTTTAAATATAGAAACAGCAACAACATAAAATCTAACTGCGAATACCAGCATTAAATAAAATTAATATTTACTCTTTAGAGTTAAACCTCCAGTAAACTATTTAAATTTTTAAATTTTTATTTATTTTATTTTTTTAAAGATCTATTCATTTATTTGCGAGAGAGCACACACATGCAAGTGGGGGAAGGGACAGAAGGAGAGACTCTCAAGCAGACTCCCTGCTGAGCGTGGAGCCCAATATGGAGCTTGATCCCATGACCCATGAGATCATGACAAGATCATGAAGTGAGCTGACACCAAGAATCAGATGCTTAACCAGCCGAGCCACCCAGGTGCCCCTCAGTAAGCTGTTTTTAAACAGTTGGTTTTTTTGAATCAGGATTCAGGCATGAGTCACATGTTGCATGTTTTAAAAAAGGCTTTGTATAATTGACATTCAATAAACTCACGTTTAAAGTATACGGTTTGATTAGTTTTGACATATATGTACGTCTGTAAAGTTGTCACCACAAAACATACTGATTATGTCTGTCATTTCCAAAATGCCACTTTGTAATCCTCTTACCTGCCACTCTTTCAAGCAACCATTGATCCTCTGTCATTATTGATCAGTTTGCGTTTTCTAGAGTTTTACAGAAATGCAATCTTAAATTATGCACTAGTTTGTCTGATATTACACTGTATAAATATTTAATCCATTCACCTTTGATGAACACGTGGGTTATTTCCATTGTTTGGCTATGATAAAACTGCTATGAATATTTGTGTACAAGTCTTGTGTGAGTATATATTCCCTTTTCTCCTGGGTAAAGTACTCAGGAATGGAATCCTATAGTAGTTGTGTATTTATTAGTTATTAGTTTTTTAAGAAACTGCAGAATTTTTCCGAGTGACTTTACAATTTTATATCTCACCAACAGTGTGTAAGAATTGTAGTTGTTCTGCAAGCTTGCTGACACTTGACGTGGTCAGTCTTTTAGACATTCTGATGTGTGTGTAGGGGTATCTGGTTTTACTTCTGTTTTTCTAGTGACAAATGATACTGAGTTTTGTTTTTTTATATGCTTATTTGCCATCCCCATATCTTCTTTGGTGAAATAACTTCACTTCCCTTTCTTAGCTCCATGGCCTGGAAATTCTCTTAAAGGACAGTTGGAAGGCTTATCTTGTTTCCCATCTTCAGGGTTCACTGTCCTTTGTCACTTATGTCTGTTGTGTGGAAGACCGTTGTTTCATACATTTTGTTTGTTCTTTAGGATGTTTCAAGGGTGGTGTGGGTTAGTCTGGTCTCTGTTACTCCATCTTGGCCAAAACATATACACACTGAATTTTAATATATAGATTTTCTCCTTCTTTTGTTTTTCTTTGTAAGTTAGTGGTGGAAAACCACTAGATTGGCTGGATGAGTTTCCCTCGTGCTGGATCTGCTGATTGCATCCCCTAGCTGTTTTTATCATGTTCTTTGTCCTCTGTATCTTCTGTAAACTTGTAGTTAGATTAGGAAGGTTGATTGATTTTTGATTAAAATTTATTTTTGTCAGGAATAATTCACAGGAGCTATTTTGACCATCCTATTTAAAACAGGAACTTCCACTGTACTCCAGGCCGCCTCATCTTGCGCTACTATTTCTAATTTTCATAGTTTCTTCTAACATGCCATAAATGTACTTATTTGTTTAATGTCCATTCTAAAATAAACTCCACAGGGCACCTGGGTGGCTCAGTCAGTTAAGCGTCTGCCTTCAGCTCAGGTCATGATCCTGGAGTCTCAGGATCGAGTCCCGAATCAGGTTCCCTGCTCAACGGGGAGTCTGCTTCTCCCTCTGACACTCCCCTATCTTGTGCTTTCTCTCTCTCAAATAAATGAATAAAGTCTTTAAAATATATAAACTCCATATAGGCATGGATTTTTGTTTTATAATACCCATGTTTTGTATCTAGATTCCTGTATCTTCAGAGTTTAGAACATTGTTTAGCACATAGTTAGTACAAAATAAAATCTGTTGAGTAAGTGAATGAAATAAACTGCCTAGCCTTCACTACTACCACAGAAAAGTAACGTTTTCTTTTGTTAGATTAATTGTGCTTAGCAACATTATTGAAAGTCATATAAAATCCTCAGGAATTGGGGCGGTTAGAAACTCCAGAGATGGAATTTGGAGGAGGGCTGTGTCACCAGCTCTGCTGCATCCTCTGAGAACAAGCCTCTTTTTGGTAGCCACGAGAGACTGACTGGCTCTGTACAATCCTAGGCCAGACCTAGCTGCCGAAGAGCAGTGCTTCAAGGGAGACTGCCTTGTGCCAGCAACACGTCTTCACCAGATGTCAGGAGGAAGCCCAGGAACTTTGCTATTCCTGGCAAAATCCTCACGCACCCCTTCCCTTCCCTCAGCACACCTAACTTCTCCATCACTTTCTTGTCTTGGGAACATCCGTGTTCATCTCATGATGTGCTTTTTTTTTTTTTTTTTAAGTGATTTCACCCAGCAGGCCAGAATTATTGGGTCATCCTCCCATTATGTAGACTCTAATCTCCAAGATTCTAGTTACATTGTTTTTTTCTGATTTGTGTCTCCTACCTCTGACCTTCTCTTGAAGTCTTTACACTGAGCCTTCTGAAACTGACTGCATCTGCGGAACCCCCACTCAGTTTGGTGAATTTCCCTTACATTCTTGTTCTGATGGAAAATTGATTGTTTTCCCTGTGGCACACTCAAGTAGTACTTGCTTCCCCTACATTTCTCGTGTCACTGGCCTGGAAGTGGGATGTCCTTCTTGTTCTTTATTGCTGGTTCCATTCCATTCTTTTCCTGAAAACACACCGCTATGAATATGTCATCAGAGTACACCATTTACTACTTCTTTTTGCTGTCATCTGCCTTTCCACAGCCTGTTGGAGGAGTGAACCTTTATCGTATGGAGGGGTCCTTTTTATCTCTAGCAACAGCTCCTTAATGCCTGCTTTGTGTAAAACCAGCACAGTTGTGCTGTCCCTTTCGTTAGTGTTTGCATACTCTCTCTTCATCTTTTTTTTTTTTTTAAGATTTTATTTATTTATTTGTCAGAGAGAGAGAGCGAGAGAGCGAGCACAGGCAGACAGAGTGGCAGGCAGAGGCAGAGGGAGAAGCAGGCTCTCTGCCGAGCAAGGAGCCCGATGTGGGACTCGATCCCAGGACGCTGGGATCATGACCTGAGCCGAAGGCAACCGCCTAACCAACTGAGCCACCCAGGCGTCCCTAGAATTTCCTTCCTTTTTAAGACTGTTTGAAGGACAGTTTTGCCGGATATATGTTTCTTGATTGACAGTTTTTTATTTTGGTACTTTGAATGTATTGGTCCCTCATCTTCTGGCCTCAGAAATCTGCCAGCTAACTTACTGGGAAGGCTTTGTATGTGTTGAGTCATCTCTCTTGCTGCTTTCAGGATTCTTTGTCCTTGACTTTGAAAAGTTTGATTATAAGGTGCTTTGGTGTAGTTCTCTGATCTTACTTGCGGTTTGTTGAGTTTCTTAGATGTTTACATTCATGTCTTTCATCAAATTTGAGAGGCTTTTAGCCATCATTTCTTCAGATATTCTCTCTGCCCCTCTCTTTTTTCTGGGATGCCCGTGATCCATTTGTCGGTCTGTTTGTTGGTATTCCTTAGGTCCCTTATGCTCTCTGTTTGCTTTTCTTCAGTCTTTTCTTTCTATTCCTCAGATGTGACAATTTCCATTTCCTATCTTCAGGTTCACTGGTTGATTCTTTTGCTTGCTCATATCTCCCCTTGAGTCTCTATAGTAAATTATTCATTTCATTTATTGTACTTTTCAGCTCCAGATTTTTAAAAATTTCTTTTCAGGTTTTCTCTCTCTCTCTCTCTCTCTTTTTTTTTAAAGATTTATTTGTTTGACAGAAAGAGAGATCGTGTGTGCACGCAGGAGTGAGAGGAGAGGCAGAGGGAGTGAGAGAAAAGTAGACTCCCTGCCAGAGGGAGCCCAACAAGGGGCTTGATCCCAGAACTCTAGGATCATGACCTGACCTGAAGGCATATGTTTAACCAACTGAGCCACCAAGGCATCCCCCACCTTTTTTTGTTGTTGTTAACGATTTTATTTATTTACTTGATAGAGAGAGAGAATTCATAGGCAGTGGGGAGGGGCAGAGGGAAAGGGAGAAGCAGACTCCTCACCGAGCAGGGAGCCTGACACAGGGTTCAGTCCCAGGACCCTGAGATCACGACCCTAGCCAAAGGCAGATGGTTAACCAACTGAGCCACCCAGGCACCACAGGTTTTCTGTCTCTTAATTGTTTTTTCCGTTTTATTTATACATTGTTTTCTTGACTCTCTCTACATCTTCCTTTAGTTCTTTGTCTAGTTGGTCTGCCATCAGGTCTTTTTTTTTTTTTTTTTAAGATTTTATTTATTTATTTGATAGAGATCACAAGTAGACAGAGGCAGGCAGAGAGAGAGGAGGAAGCAGACTCCCCGCTGAGCAGAGAGCCCGATGCAGGGCTTGAGACCATGACCTGACCCAAAGGCAGAGGCTTAACCCACTGAGCCACCCAGGCGCCCCTGCCATCAGGTCTTTTAAAGGGATAGTTTCTGATGAAATTTTTTCCCTCTGAATGAACATACTTTCCTGTTTCTTTGTACGCCTTGTGATTTTTTTTTTTTTAAAGATTTTATTTATTTATTTGATAGAGGGGGAGAGAGAGATATATCACAAGTAGGCAGAGAGGCAGGCAGAGAGAGAAGGGGGAAGCAGGCTCACCGCCAAGCAGGGAGCCCGATCACGACCGGAGCAGCGGAGCAGCGGAAGGCGGAGGCTTAACCCACTGAGCCACCCAGGTGCCCCGCCTTGTGATATTTTTATTGTTGAAAAACGAACATGTGAAGCTGATAATGTGGTTGGTTAGCTCTGGAAATCAGATTCTCCCTCTTCCCCAGGTTTGCTGTTTTTGTTATTTATTCATTGATTCATCTGCCCTCCCTCCCTCCCTTCCTTCCCTCTTTAGTAGACTGTTTCTGTGCCAAAGATCATCCTGAGGTGTAAATTTAAGTCCTCTTTCTCAGATCTTTTCAGAGACTTTGCCTTTCTCTGTGCATGGGTGGTCAGTTTTTAATTTTTCCTGTATAATACATGCATTTGATTTAAAGAAAAAAAAATTTTTTTTTTTTTTTGAAAAAAATTTTTTAAACTACTATCTAGGGACGCCTGTGTGGCTCAGCTGGCAAAGCATCTGCCTTGACCTCAGGTCATGATCCTGGGGTCCTAAAATTGAGCTCCGGGTTAGGCTCCTTGCTCACCGGGGAGTCTTCTTTTCCCTCTCTCTCTGCCCTTCCTCCTGCTTGTGCGTGCATGTGCGAGCGTGCGCGCCTCTCTCTCTCTCTCTCTCGTATAAATAAATAAATAAAAATTTTAACAACAACAAAAAACGTAATCTCTATACCCAACATGTGGCTTGAATTCACAACCCTGAGATGAAGAGTTGCGGTGCTCTACTGACTGAGCCCCCTCGGTGCCCCTCTCTGCGTTTGCTTTTGTACAGGCTAATCATCGGTGTCTGCATCCCAGAAGGGGAAAATGAGAAAAATGAAGGGTGTGTGTGTTTGAGCGCTTGCTCATGTGAGTGCATGTGAGGGTGCAAGCCTGTTAGATCCCCGGAAGGTGACTTCAGCTAGAGGATGAGGAACTTGCTATAGTGAGGGCAGGTGCAGCAACAGTGACTTCTGCCACTTGTCTGTACCTCTGTTTCCAGAAGTAGCATTTGGTGATCAGAGCACAGATTTCCATTATTTGGAAGACAGACTCCTTTCTGCACCTGGTGGCCCCTCCATGCTGTATACAGGCTGCTCCAGGAATACGTGAAAGGTTACCCTTCTCATGACAGTGGGCAGGGATGAGTGGCTGCGGCTGTGCTCAGAGCTGAGACCACAGTCCACTGCAGTGTACCATGCGAGCCTTTCTTGGGAAGTTGCAAGCCTTCAGTGGACTCCAGAGTTCCAGAAGAGTTACATCAGACAGATTCTGCCACTGTAGTTGTCTAAGTGGAAAGACAGATTTGTAGTGCTTCCTACTCTGCCATTTTCCCAGAATCCTTTACCCTAGAGATTACATTTTACATCCTTGATTTATCAATCTAATGTAAACTGGGCACTTTTACAATTTTTTAAAAAAGATTTATTTAATTGACAAAGATCACAAGTAGGTAGAGAGACAGGCAGAGAGAGGAGGAAGCAGGCTCCCTGCTGAGCAAAGAGCCTGATGCGGGGCTCCATTCCAGGACTCTGGGATCATGACTTGAGCCGAAGGCAGAGGCTTTAACCCGCTGAGCCACCCAGGCGCCCCGCTTTTACAATTTTTTAATCTTTATTTAATTATTTTAGTAGAATCCATGCCCAGTGCTCTCTCTCCCTGTGACAAGTGGAGAAATAAAACCTTTATATATGTAAAAGTTTTGTAGATAGATAGATAGGTAGATATAGATATATATGGGATACCTTTGTGGCTCAGTGGGTTAAGCCTCTGCCTTCGGCTCAGGTCATGATCTCAGGGTCCTGGATCGAGCCCCAAATCAGGCTCTCTGCACAGCGGGGAGCCTGCTTCCCCATCTCTGCCTGCCTCTTTGTCTACTTGTGATCTCTGTCTGTCAAATAAATAAAATCTTTAAAAAAAAAGATTTGAGAAAGAGCACGTGCGTGCGAGCACAAGAGGGGAAAGGGTCAGAGGGGAAGACTCCTTGATGAGCAGGGAGCCAGAGGCAGACTCCATCCTGGGACTCCAATATCATGACCTGAGCTGAAGGCAGTCGCTTAACCAACTGAGCCACCCAGGTGCCCTTCAAGTTTACTCTTGTAGGTTATTTTTATTGGATACAGAATTCTAGGTTGCACTTACTTTGTTTCAACACTCTAGAAGTTTGTCATTGTGTTTTGGTTTCCTGTCCTTTTTAGTAGCAGGCTAATTTTCAGTATCATTGTAACCCAACTTTTTTTCCCCTGGCTGTTCTAATTGTTTTCTCTTTTTGTTTCTTTCAGCTATTTTATTGTGATGTTCCTAAGTATGAAGTTTTTCTTGGTTTCTTAATGTTTAGTCTTAGGATTCTTAGCGGTTCTTGAAGCTGTGGCTTGCTGTATTTTGTTAATTTTGACAGTTCTCAGTCACTCTTTAGTTACTGCATCTGTTCCAATCTCTTTCTCCTTTCTTTCTGGAATTTCACTTTTCATGTATGTTCTGTGTCTCTGTCTCTTAGCGTCTAGTCTGTGTTTCCCAAATTGTTATATCTTGTACTTACTTTAAAATATGTATTTATTTAATTAAAAAGATTATTTATTCATTTGAGAGAGCCCGTGTGTGTGCAGAGTGAGCAAGAACATGAGTGGGGGGTGGGGCAGAGGGAGAGGGAGAAGCAGGCTCCCCACTGAGCAGGGAGCTCAGCATGGGCCTTGATTCCAGGACCCTGGATCATCGCCTGAGCAGAAGGTAGACGCCTGAGCAGAAGGTAGACGCTTAACCAGCTGAGCCACCCAGCTGCCCCAACTTCAGTTGTTTTTTTTTTTTTAAAGATGTTTATTTGAGAGAAAGAGTGTGAACGAGAGAGAGAGAGAGAGAGAGAGAGAGAGAGAGTGCGAGCTTGAGCACAAGTGAGGGAGGAGCGGAGGGAGAGGGAGAAGCAGACTTTCCTTTGAGCGGAGAGCCCAGTCATGACTCAACTCAAGCCAAAGGCAGACGATTAACTGACTGAGCCACCCAGGTACTGCCCCCCAACTTCAGTTTTATTCTTAACTTCTAGGGTATGGCCTTTTGGAGTCCCAACTCAAAGAAATGGTCATTTACTGGCTGCTGCTGTCTCTCTCTCTCTCCATTGGCAGTACTTGAAGTCAGAGCTTATTACCCAAAACTGTGAGCCTCTCAGATGCATTATTCAGTTTCTCAGCCTCTTAGTGCTTACCTCTGGAATTGGCCAATAACCTCTGGAGGAAGAGTGACCCCAAGAGCTGTACTTCCTTTCCAAAGCCTCAGTCTCTGCCTGGTCTTGTTAGTTCTCTGGTTCCTTCAAGCAGATTTTGTTAATATTTTGTTCAGATTGTCCTCAGTGGGAGGGGTCTAAGTTACTTAGTTTATTACTAGAATAGAAGTAGCTTCTACTTTTCTCACTTGGCTATAGTACAGTGTCTTTAGTCTTTTATGATTTCAGTATCCCCGGAAATAATTCATCCCAGAGCAGCTGTGAATGGCTGGACAACTATTGAACACCTGTGGCCCTGATCTTCAAATACTTTAGCTTCTTAGTTCTTTGACTTCTCTCCAGCTATCGTTGTTCTCTACCCTACCTTGGCTGTCCAGTCCCTTGAATTACTGATATGTGAAAAAACTCTGCCACCTCATTTGCAAACTTAGCACTTTGACTACCTCTTCCAGACCTTATAGCTCTTGCCTTCTACTGTCCCATTTCCTGCAGTCTTTAACCCATCGTAAATTTCAGTTCGTCATTCCTGCCACCTTTCCTGTCACTCTCATGTCTTTGTTAACCTTAAATTCCATAGTCATTACAGTATCTCCTCCACTCATATTCTCTTGTTTTCCTCTCATTTCATCTATAATGTTGGCTAAGACACAGTATGTGTCTTAGCCTGAATTCCCTGGAAGAGAGGGCATGAGCGTATGTGCTGATGCTTTATTTATAGTTAGAGTGAGGAGGGGAAAACGGTGAGGCAGAGGAGGAGAGAGAACAAATACAAAGTGGTGTGTTACCAAGCCATCACAGCTTCACGAGAACCTTAGTGGCTGACTGCTGGGCTATGCTGGGAATCTTTCGGGAGTGAGTCATGACACCTCTCAGAGCACTCCCAGGGGATGGGGGGCAGGCAGGTGTGTGGAGAGGACAGCTGAGAAATTTGTTGGCCCTTTCCCATTTCCTGTCTCTTAATGGTTGGAGTTGCCCCATAGGGTCTTAACCATTCTCTGCTTTCAGGCTTGTAACTTGGCCTCTTCAGGGAACTCCTGGAGAAGCACCTGAATTTGGGTGTTAGAGCTGCTGTGGCTTGGGTCACCGTGCATATGGTGAAGGCTGTAGTGTTCACTTTACCCTGGGGGGAGTTAGAGACAGCTGGTGATGTTAGGAGAGAAGACATGGGCAGTGGGCTGAGGCTTTATGGTTGCCTGAAGCTTGCAGGTTTTACCAGGCCTGGTGGGGCTGCTGTACCTGGGAAGTAGAGCAGCAGGAAGGCAGAGTGGATTTGGGGGAGGGTGCATGAATTGCATCTGTTCAGGCTTGTTTAATCCAGCCTTTTGCTTATTTATTTATTTATTTTTTGCTTGTATCCAGACAGGTGAATGTGACTGAAGAAACCATGCTCACTCATCTCACTTAACATCGGGAGCACTACAATCACTTAGGACCATTATAGGTTCTGTTCTGTTTTCCTACTCTAGTTACTCTTCTAAATAGTATTTGAATATCTCACTTTAAATCTTCCATTTTTCTTTCCTCTTTTTTCCTTTATTTATCTGGGAGCAAAAATGGAAGCAGTTGGAAGAGAACTTCCACAAGTTCCCATTGCTGTGTGTGCCACCTTCCCACATCTGTGCCTAATCCTCCTACTTGTCTCTGTTCCCGGCCAGGACCTCCTCTGCATGTGCGTTAGACCCCGTCACCTTTGACACCACGCCAATGATTTACCTTTTATTTGCATCATAAACTTGTCTTCTCTGTTGTATATATATAACAGGGCTGTTGTGGCTCCCTTGTTTAAACAAGTTTTTCTTGATAACTGTATTCTGTTTTCCATTCTTTTCTCATGTTCTCCTCTTAAACA
The DNA here is from genome assembly GCA_004024625.1 of Mellivora capensis. Lineage (NCBI taxonomy): Eukaryota > Metazoa > Chordata > Mammalia > Carnivora > Mustelidae > Mellivora > Mellivora capensis. Next base: position 26,366 of record PISX010007958.1, on the reverse strand, counting down.
CTTTTTTTTTCAGACTTTTCCCCCATTGCTTCTCCAGAATTGCTCATGATGTCACTAGTGATCTCTGTGTTGAAAAATCCAATGTCAACTTGCAGTCCTCACCTTACTTACCCCAGGACCCAAGTAGATCACTCCTCTTTGAAACCTGATCGTTAGGGTTCTCCAGAGAAACAGAACCAGTAGGATATATATGTTAAAGAGATTTTTTACAAGGAGTTGGCTCATATGACTGCGGAGGCTGAGAAGTTCCAAGATCTGCCAGTCAGCAAGCTAGAGGCACAGGAGAGGTTCTCATGGTAGGTGTGGTCCGAGTCCAAATGCTTGAGAGAGAACATGTGTCCCATCTCAAGCCATGAGGCTGCAGAGGGGCCCTTTTACTCCGCCTTTTTGTTTAAATTCAGGCCTTTACCTGATTGGATGACAGCCACCCACATTACTGAGGCCAATCTGCTTCACTCACTCTACCAGTTCAAATGTTAATCTTTTCCAAAGATACTCTCACAGATGCACCAGAATAATGTTTGACCAGTATCTGGGCACCCTGTAGCCTGGTCAAGTTAAATTAACCATCACAAAACCCTTTCTCCCCCAAGACATCTAGAACAAGATGTCAGTTTATTCTGTGGGAGATCTAGTCCCCTGTCACCCCGGACCTCAGCTACTGGCACTCCTTTCTTTCTCTGCTCTAGTCACAGGTGCCTACCTGCTCTTTTTTGACCGTTGCCAGATGTGTTCCTATCTTAGGGTCTCTGCACTCATTTTTCTTCTGCCTCCAGTGCTTTTTCCTTGCCTCTCTACCTCTCCCCTTACCCTTAATCCAGATAGCTCATGGTCTTATTTCTTTCCTTCTGCTTTGAAATGTCATACTCTCACCAAGGCTTTTCCTGGTCAATCCCTCTAAAAATTTCAGCTGGGTCCTTGGTGTTTCCTGTTCCCCTTACTTTATTTTTCCTCATTCAGTCTTATTATTATCCACATACTTCCTTATTTACCTCATTTCTTGCCTGACTCCTCCAACCAGAAGGTAAGCTCTGTGAGGTAAGGGCCCGGCTTCTAGAATAGCGGCTGGTGCAAGTGTCTCCGAGTAACAACTTTCTGTTTGTTTAAAAACATGGACAGCAACTCTTTCCAGTAAGTTTACAAAATAGAGGTTTTTAGCTTGAGTTGTCAGCAGTGAGTACCTTTATTGGCTCATAGATGCTTTTTTCATATGTCTTTTATAGATATGCCTTTTATAGCCCAACTGGATGAGTTGATGTAATTCTGAAGGAACCTTGCCATCCTTTTCAACTCCTTTCCTTCTAGCTGTGTGTGTTAAGAACCAGCAATGTGCTGGAGAGCTTTACAAATAAGATCTTATTTAATTCTTGGAACAGTCCTACCGTACAAGTGGTAGCATCCCCATTGTGCAGACAATGAAACAGATTTAGAAAGCTTCAACAACTTGCCTGGGGTCTCCACTGGTAAGTGGGAGAATCCAACTTGATCTAGATCTATATTATTGACTGTTCTTACATGAGATGCCACTTCCGTCATAGATGTTTTGTGTTCTGCAGGAACTTAGGGATGTTGGGCATGCTATTTAGCCCCTTATAGCCATAATTGTGTTAAATATCCACAGTGTCTGCTCCAGGTATACTTGGCACAAAGAACCATTCAAAGTTGGGAATTCTCTCTCAGAACAGTACAAAAATAACTCAACTTGCAGCCTTTCTCACTTTAGCCTTCCCACATCTTCCTAGGCTCAGTCTTCCTGTTAGGTTTCTGGATCAGAGGCACATACCTGGTCTAGAAGATTAGAAGGGCAGTGGTGACTGCCATTGTGAAGGGTCTTGCCCTTCCTGGCCTAAGTTATTCGTCAGCCCTGTCCACTTCTGAGGAAGTCCTTGAGGAATTACAGGAGTCCCCTTTTCCCGCTCAGGAAAGTGTAATAAACCACTCACATTTCATTGTTTGAAATAACTATTATTTTATGATTCTTGCTTAGTTGGACAGTCGTTTTGCTGGGTTTGCTTGGAGTGTCTCCTCCGGTTGCTTTGTGGGGTTGGTGTCATTGGGTGGCTTCGTTGAGATGTTGGGACAGCTGGACCTATTTTTGTGTCTCTGTCGTCTTGGGACCTATCTTTCTTCCAGTGGGAGAGGTCTCTAGTGGGGTAGTCAGATTTCTTACCTAGTGACTCAGGGCTCCCCAAAGCAAGCATTTCAAGAAGGAGGAGGCAGAAATTGCTAGTCCTTTGGAAGTGTTAGGCCCAGAACTGGCACATTATCACTTCTGCCACACTTCCTTGGTTAACATGAGTCATGGCCCAGCTTGCATTCGTTTTGAGAGTTGACTACACAGGGTGTGGGAGAAGGTTTACTGGGAGTAGACTAGCCCAAACTGCTTTTTTTTTTTTTTTAAGATTTTTTTAAAATTTATTTGACAGAGAGAGCACAAGCAGGGGGAGCAGAGGGAGAGGAAGAAGCAGACTCCCTGCTGAGCAGGGGAAGTATCCCAGGACCCTGGGATCATGACCCAAGCCGAAGGGAGACACTTAAACTACTGAGCCTCCTAGGCACCCTTAGCCCAGACTACTTTTGAGGGAGCACAAGGGCCTATTAATAATTATGCCCGGTTTACAGGTGTAATCTGGAGCCTGCCAGAACTTAGGGACTCATGGTCATCATAGTCACACTTGTGCCATGGAGGAAGCGAGAGATAGCTATTACCCTGAATCTTTCCATATGATCTTCCTAGTGTGAAAATAGGACCATGTTCAGTATGCTGCTCATGGCGTTTATTGTTTTTTAAGATTTTATTTATTTGTTAGAGAGTGCATGCGAGAGCATAAGCAGTGGGAGCTGCAGGGAGAGGAAGAAGCAGACTCCCAGCTGAGCAACTCGATCCCAGGACCCTAGCTGGGATCATGACCTGAGCTGAAGGCAGACATCCCAGGCTGCTCATGTTTTAAATTGAACAGGACTTCGAGACACAACCCAGCAACTTTGTTTAGGTGCTCAATGACTATAGAAGGAATCACTTCCTCTAATAGTGGAGGGGGGAAACTGACTTTGAACTTACTGAGATGATTTTGTTGCTCTCCAGCGGATGGCTTTCCTGAGGTATTTTTCAAAACTAATTTTGACCATGTGCCATTTTCACCTTATATAACTTGGAGTCCTCTCCTAAGATCTAGCTGTGTTCTGCAGTTAATCAGTTCTCAGATCTCAGAGGTCTCTTCCAGATTTAAAATTCTGTTCTGTCGTATAGAAAGTAGGTACAAGAACCCAAACGACAATTGGAGAGCAGTGATCAAGGCTTTCATACTTTGGATGTGATCTGGAGCCAGATGGGAATCCAGAAAACTGTATGTGGTAAAGTTGCTTTACTCTACACTGTGAAGAAAAGTTAGTTTGCAATCAAGTTGAGTCTTAAAGATTGGCTATAAAGGATAATTAAAAATCGCACTTTTCTATACAATAGATGCTAGATTTCTGAGGTCGCCCTTTAAGATTCCATTTTGAAGCGAGGTGCTTCCAGAAGGTCTCATGCTTGTGTACCCACACATGACTGTGCTTCAGGATGGTAGTGCGTTGTCTTTCCTGACGTTGTTCACTGGGGGAGAGGGTGTCATTCCTATGGAGTGCTTCCCTGATGCAGTTCTGTGTCTTTCTCTGGTTGGGGAAGGGTCGGTGAAAATTCTTACTTGAATGCAGTATAATAGTCTCCTCATTAATCCCGACTCCAGTAGAAGAAACAGAACACCTCTCCAAACCAGGTTCTGCGGATTTGAATAGTTGCGACATCTTTTTGGCTGAACAAGTCACTAGTATGACTATAGCCACATGACTTTCTACCATCTCGGAGTACACAGTTCCCACTGATTTTATGTAATATATACCAAATAAGTATTCTATATACTTATGATGTTTTTATCCCACCGCATGTTTTATAGTACATCTTTTAATGACGCAGCAGCTCTAAAACTGGTGATGTTTGTAATAAGGAAGCCTAACCTCATATATTGCTTTTGGTCTACTTCTAGGGTAGGGGAGGAAGGTGGGTTGGTAAATCAGGATGACAAGTAAACTTTTCTTTATAGTTATTTAAGGGCATTTATACTAAGATTCAGGGAAAACATTTACTTTTTTATTTAATTGTTGTTTTTAACATAATCATGTATGGGAAAACATTTACTTTTAAGATGACTTTGGCACAGGTAAGGTTTATTTAAGAACTATTAAATAGGGAAAGGATTACCATTTATAGAGTATCTTTTATGTGTACTCATTTTTAGCTGTCTTGTGAAGAAGAACATGGCCATTTTATACATGAGGGAATGAAGATTGACTTACCCAGGGTTGTATGTGATATAGCTAGTAGTTGTCAGACCTTGGATTTGATCTCAGATTTGTTTGGCATTAAAATGCTTGTGGTCTATCCTCTCCTTCCCTTCCCTCCATTTTGATAGTTCCCAACTACTCTGTCTTTACTTTATCTTCCACCAAATACGCAGATCCAGCCTCCCTGGAAAAACTATTACGGCTGGCTGTATTGCCTTCATATTTTTCATATCCTATTTCTTACGTTGTTATAAACATTCAGAATACTGTTGTTTTTTTTTTAAGATTTTATTTATTTATTTGACCGACAGAGATCACAAGTAGGCAGAAAGGCAGGCAGAGAGAGAGGAGGAAGCAGGCTCCCTGATGAGCAGAGAGCCCGACGCAGGGCTCGATCCCAGGACCCTGGGATCATGACCTGAGCCGAAGGCAGAGGCTTTAACCCACTGAGCCACCCAGGCGCCCCCAGAATACTGGGTTTTTTACCCTGGGACCTATGAACCCTTGGAAGTTGTTTGCAAACTGTTATACGTGCATTTTTTTGGAAAACGTCGAGATCCATAGCTTTCATAAAATTCTCAATGGTTTCTGACTAAAAAAAAAACCAAACAACAGCCTTAGGAGCCTCTGCTTTATGCCATTAATATTTTCCAACACTATTATTAAATGGATTAATATACTTGAAGTGCTTAGAATAGGGTCTAACATGACTTAAGCTCACTAGTAATAGTTATTAACATTATAGTTTCCTATGTGCATGCTCTTCAGAACTTTTTAATAATTGGATAGTAGTCCATGGAGTAGAATATTACCAGGAATGCCAGCTCCTTATTGTTGTCAGTATTTGGGTTCAAAATTTTTTTTCTTAGGAGGTTGGTCAAAATGGAGGAAGGGGAGTGGGTGGGATAGGCTTCCAGCTATGGAATGTGTAGGTAATGGGGAATGAAAGGTACAGCGTAGGGAGCACAGTCAGCAGTGCTGTAAGTGTGGTGTGGTGACAGGTGGAAGCTACATTGCAGGCACAGCAGAACGTAGAGTGCATAGTTGTCCTTCTGAAACTAACTTTTGTAGCGTGTGTCAGTGGTGCTTCGATCATAAAAACCCTCCTCTTTACCAGATCATTTTCAAAAGTTTTTTTGGGGGGCGGGCAGCAAAGCAAAGTTTCTTGAGCGATAGCAAAGTGACAGTATGAAGCTCCCGAGGAGGGAGGCTACCCTAGAGAGTTGCTCAAAAAGTGTTGGTTTGTTTTGTTTTCCATTTTATAAGCAACTTGAGATGAATCTTCATGTAGGTATAACAGTTCCCTATATTTTGGATTATTTCTGTATATTCCCCGAAGTGAATTTACCAGGTCAAAATGTCTGAACATTTTGAAGATTTTAGACCTTGCCAGATTGCTTTCCAGAAGGTGTACCCCGATGTATGCCAGCAGTACACTGCAGTCTGTGTCGCTCTATAGTTTGCAGTAAACAGATAGATAGTTTAACAAGCAGAAGATAGCCATGTTTAATAAGTATTCTCCAGTTTCCAGACAGGTGGAACATTTCCTGTGTTTTTTGTGAGTTGTCCTTATGTCTTTTTCCCATTAAACAGGGTTTTTATGGTTTTATTAGTTTGGGATACTAGTCACTGGCTACAACTATGTTATTCTGAGAATGCTTGTTTTTTTAAAAGATTTATTTATCTGACAGTGTGAGAACATAAGCAAGAGAGTGGCAGGGAGAGGGAGAAGCAGACTTCCTGCTGAGCAGGGATACAGGGCTCAATCCCAGGACCCTGGGATCATGACCTGTACTGAAGCCAGATGTTTAACTGACTGAGTCACCCTGGTGCCCCTGCTTGCCCGCCTTTCTTTCTTTCTTTCTTTCTTTCTTTCTTTCTTTCTTTCTTTCTTTCTTTTTTTTGAAGATTTTTCTTTACTTATTTGACAGAGATCACAAGTAGGCAGAGAGGCAGGCAGAGAGAGTTGGGGAAGCAGGCTCCCCACTGAGCAGAGAGCCTGATGCAGGGCTCGATCCCAGGACCCTGAGATCATGACCTGAGCCGAAGGCAGAGGCTTAACCTACTGAGCCACCCAGGCACCCCACGCTTGCCTTTCTTAAAAAGTAATGTCTAAGTCCAACATGGGGCTCAAACTCAGGACCCCAAGATCTAAGAGTTGCATGTTCTGCCAACTGAGTAAGCCAGGTATCCCAGTGCTTGCCTTTTAAATACTTTCAGGTTTTTAAAGTCAAATCTGTGGTTTATTTTGCATGTGCTTCTAAGTCCTTTTCCCTGTCCATTTCTTAGTTTTTCTCATGTGGGTTGTAGATTTTTTTTTTCATACATGTTTCTAAAATCTCCTAACATAAAAAACAGTGGAAATAATTTATGTTTATTAAAATGTATATATACATATACTGAAATGAGCTAAAGACAGCTATATTTCTTCATAATAAATATGTAGAGTGTATGGATTTCATAATAATTTAACCCAAATGATGGACATTTTCTTGTTTCTTACATTTTCTATAATAACTAATTCTGCATGATTGTCTTTCCAGTGTAATCTCTGCTCACTGGGATTAATTTCCGTGGAGTAGATTCCTAGAAATGGAATAGTTGGATCAAAATTTAGATATCAACTACCAAATTGCCTTCTACAGGGACTGCTTTTCATTCAGTGCAGATTTTAAAAGTATCCTTACTCAAAGAGTAGTTGTCAGTGCATTTAACTAGTGAACTTAAGCATCTATCTGTTCATATATTTGTGGACCATTTTTTTTTTCTTACTGTGTACTGCTTATCTGTGACCTTTGCCCATTTCATGTTTTTACTGATTTATGGAAACTCTTTGTATATTAAAGGGATTAGTTCTTTGATAGAAGTTTTGTAAATGGGGACGCCTGGGTGGCTCAGTTGGTTAAGCAGCTGCCTTTGGCTCAGGTCATGATCCCAGCATCCTGGGATCGAGTCCCACATCGGGCTCCTTGCTCGGCAGGGAGCCTGCTTCTCCCTCTGCCTCTACCTGCCGCTCTGTCTGCCTCTGCTCCCTCTCTCTCTCTCTCTCTGACAAATAAATAAATAAAAATCTTTAAAAAAAAAAAAAAAAAGAAGTTTTGTAAATGTTTTCTTTCTAGGATGTATGGATAATTTGTAGGATAGTTTTAAGTTTTATGTAGTCAGATTTATTTTATTTATGAATTCTGTGATTGTTAATCTCATTTTTGACAGACTGCTAGGAGAAAGATGGTCTAAAAAACACATATGCCTTTTTTTGTGCTGTTAGAAGTTTTATAATTTAGGAAAAAGTATTTGAACAAAGGAAGAGTGTCTTTAAATTGCACTGTGGGAGCATTCCTTTATTTTCTCTAGTTGCAGTGTGTCTAAAATTTAGTTTTTTATGGTTCTTACAGTGTTTAAAACCTGGAAATAAATATCCATCCAAGTTGTCTTACAAAATAATATATATTAGTTATAATATAAAGTAATTGTCTTCTTCACAATTTGGATCATGTATTTTTTTTAGTTCAAATGTCAGTACTTAAAAAATGTTTTAGAAAACCAATAAAAATGTTTAACTTCCCCCAGATTTCAGGTTTAAAATGTAGAATGGGTTCCTACTTTGTGTTCAGGCCAGTGTGATGAATTTGCTACATCAGAAAGAGCTATCTACAGTCCTGGGAGGAGCACACAAACAAATAGCCCAGAGTCGCTATGAGCTGATGCAGAGGTGGTTGCTAAAGCCTTATTGACAGTTGTGTTCAGGAATCCTGGGTGGGAGCAGGTTTAAGGAGGGAATTTCTAAGTGGAAGGCTATTTGGGACTTGTAGGGAAAGGAGAGATGGGGGTTTTTGTTTTTTTTTTGTGTGTGTTTTTTTTTTAAGATTTTATTTATTTATTTGTCAGAGAGAGAGAGAGCTCGAGCGCAGGCATACAGAGGCAGAGGGAGAAGCAGGCTCCCTGCTGAGCAAGGAGCTGGATGTGGGACTCGATCCCAGGACGCTGGGATCATGACTTGAGCCGAAGGCAGCTGCTTAACCAACAGCCACCCAGGCGTCCCAAGGGTTTTTGTTTTTTTTAAGTACTGTCTCTACCCAGTGTGGTGCTTGAACTCATGACCTCAGGATCAAGAGTTGCATGCCAGGCACCCCTGCAGAGGTGGATTTGAATGGGAAGGGTGCTAGATGTTATTCCTGTCTTCATGGTGTTGTTTTCTATGTTTTAAATACAATTCTCTTGGGATTCTTTTCTTGATTTGTACAGCTGCCACTGTACTGTTCATGACTGTATCCATGGGAACACAAGTAGGATGACATGAGTTTATAACTTGTTGCTAAGCAGATCTAGCTTGGAACGTATTAAAATTTTCTCATTAAAAGGTGTTTGGATGTTTTACCTTCTGTGGGGGAAGGTAACCAAACAGGGTAGTTTGGAATTACAACTGTGAAATTGTGGGAACCTTTTTAGTAGAAAGGACTGGTTCTGTTTTTAATTAATTTAATGTTTGAAAGGGAAGAGAGTTAGTTGAAATAGCTCATTGTGTTCTGTAAATTTGGCCTCTTAAGCTTAAAAGGTTAGTGTTCAGATGTGCATGAACTCCATGTGAACAGCTGGTCGGCCCTAGAGTGTATGTAACATTCCAGAGTAAGGACAGATATTTTAGGTAGTCCTTCTGACTCTAAAAGACTCGGGAGTCTAACCATGGAAGCCATCTGGAGATTGAGATACTGGACTCTTATTTTGGTTGACATTTAAATTTTTTTAATTAAAAAAATTAGGAGGGCGTGGGTGGCTCACGGTTAAAGCCTCTGCCTTTGGCTCAGGTCATGATCTCGGGGTTCTGGGATTGAGCCCCATATCGGGCTCTCTGCTCCACGGGGAGCCTGCTTCCTCCTTTCTCTCTGTCTGCCTCTCTGCCCGCTTGTGATCTCTGTTTGTCAAATAAATAGATAAAATCTAAAAAAAAATATTAATAGATAGTGTGTCATTTGTATAAAACAATGAAATTTCAAAAAGATACCGGTAACACAGTTGGTCTCTTACCTGTGTTTCCAGGTCACACAGTTCCCCAGAGACTATCATGCCTATTACCTCCATATCTGATTATAACTTAAAGAATGATTTGAATAGTTATTTAATAATAATGGGTAATATTTATGCATTTCTATGTGCCAGCCACTGTGATAACACCTTACAGGACAATTTTAGGAAGTAGTCAATTTTAACTCAGTTAAACTCAGTTAACTCAATTTTCCTGATAAGGAAACCAAAGTTTAGAGAAGTTAAGTCATTTGCACAAGATTTAATATTTATTGCTCACTAGATTGTATGCTCCAAGAAAGAAGGGTCCATACTTTATTTCTGCTTTATTCCCTGTATATAGCACAGTTCCTATGGGGCTTGCGTAGTGTGTCAAGTATAGTATGAAGGCTGTTTTTTTACAGAGATGGTTTTATCGTCATTAATTAGCTTTGTACCGGTATAGCAGTGACTCTGATATCCTCTTCGTAGAGAAATCACATTCAGTTTGGAGTAGCATTGAATCTGCATATTTATCAAGGGAACCTTACATTTTTGGATTTCATGTTGGGAACATTGGAGAGAAATCTTTCATCACTTGAGAAAGTCCAGTGTTTGGAGATGAGGGTGGTTAACGTAGGGTTTGAGATAATTGTGACTTCAGTCCTTTTGGGTGTGTTTAGTTTTTCTCCCTTTCCCTCCGCTCCCGCCCCAGCTGTATCTAGATTGGCTCCATGTCTCTGCAGGCTCTTGATCCAAGTGAGGGAGTTAAGTAGGGATTGAAGGGGTCAAATAAAAGGAACAAACTCCAGTGTTAAATGTCAATATTAACGAGCATCTGTGGTCTTGGAAATCTATGTTTAGTATTAGTTGCATGTAGTGCCTCCAGTTTCTTCTAAATAATACAAAATAAAAATTTACAGCTTGATAGGATTATGGAGATTATTTGGCAAGAGGAAAATGAGGGACAGTTCAATTCCATAGATAATTGTTAAATTATTTTCTTCATTTGTTAAGTGGGCTCAATATTTATCTCACAGGGTTGATCTAGAGGATTAAGAGATCATCTTTATAGAACTCTTGGGGTAGGGCTCCTGGGTGTCTCAGTCATTAAGTGTCTGCTTTTGGCCAGATCATGATCCCAGGGTCCTGGGATCCAGCCCCGCATCAGGCTCCCTGCTCAGCAGGAAGCCTGCTTCTTCCTCTCCCACTTCCCCTACTTCTGTTCCCTCTCTCGCTGTGTCTCTCTGTCAAATAAATGAATAAAATCTTTAAATAAATAAAATTAAAAAAAAAAACCTTGGGCTGATGATTTTTAAAAAAATATTTATTTGCCAGAGAGAGAGAGAGGATGCTTGCAAGTGAGCCACAAACGGGAGCTCAGCAGGCAAGGGGGGAGAAGCAGGTTGCCTGCTGAGCAAGGATGGGCTGATGATTTAATAGCAATACTAATGGTTAAACTTGCTGGGCATTTAGTATGTGCTAGCATACTATGGGGAGAAAAGTATTCTGAGACATATCAGGTGGGATTGCAGTAGGGGAGAATGGAGTTAGGAATGCCATTTTAAACATATTATAGTGTCCTGAACTAGAGGATGAAGGCTCAGAGCATTAGAAATGGAACAGAGTTGAGAGGATGTGAACAAACCACACTGGACTGGCAGGAAGGGAGGTAAAAAGCGTGAGTTTTGGTGCTTTGAGTAATGGAATTCTCCAAACAGAGCAGTCTGGAGGTATCACACATGTTTTGGAAACTGAAACAACAAGCAAACAAAAAAAACCACAACAGGTTAATGTAGAGTAATTACTTTTGAACTGAGAAAGCTGGAACCAGAAGGAGAGGTAGCGACATGGGTAATAAGCAGATCGCTGCTGCAGAACCTCAGAAAGGCCTGGGAAGTAGAAGTGCCAGGTGCCTCCCAAGGCCTCCTGTGCTGTGGAAAGTGCTGACGCAGCCTCTGTGGGAAGTGAAGTCCCTAGATTCTGGCTTCACTCCTGCAGCCCGGCAACTGCCCCTTTCCTGTCACAGCAGCGGACAGATTGACTCTTGGTCGAGTTGGAACCAGAGGGATACCAGATTTGAAGAGGGCAGGATGGATGGGGCTGGACATGGGAGCATGGGAAGGTGTAGAGATTCAGTGGAAGCTTGCGTGTTGAATGGTGAGGACCCCAGAACATGCCCCAAATTCTTGCAGCCTGGCTTATGCCCTTTAAGCAGCAGATAGAAGATTCTTTTTTGGGAGAAAAGTGGCCCAGATGTAAATGTTAACAGTCTTGACAGTCGTCACCCTGTATTCAAGTTATCGTTGCCATTTCTCTTGCCTTAAGATGACAACAATCATTTTCTTATTTCTCACATTTCTGATGGTCAGGATTTTGAAAGGGTTCAACTGGGTGGTTCTGACTCCCGTTTCTCTTCAGGGTGTGGTCATGTGGTGACCGGAGCAGAATGGGCTGGCCACACATCTTTTTTCATGTTTCAAGGGGAGGCAGTGTAGATTCCATCTCTTGATAGATGTTAAATCCAAGTCATAGTGTAGGGACTCCTGGCTGGGTCAGTTGGTAGAGCTTCTCTCTCTCTCTCTCTCTCTCTCTTTTTTTTTTTTTGTAGTTTTATGCTTTAATTAACACAAATATGACATGTACATAAGCTGTGTATTCATTTTCTTTGCTGTGCAGCCAGGCATTGGGATTGGGGACTCTGATGCCCAACTGGGCTGCTCCATTCCGCAAAGGCTTTGCAGTTCTTGGAGGAGACATTGTGAGCAGTCTCTGTGCAGTAAAATTTGTTGCACGTCGGCAGCGCATCAAGCTCCTTGAGGTTGTAGAGTAGGAACTTACTTCCAGAAACCACTGGGTGTGCTTTATTTTCTGGTTGCTCTCATAACCTGTGTTGGGCAGCAAGATCTGGCCCTTGAATCTTCTGCATACCCTAATGTCAGTGCCTCTGGGTTTCTGCCAGTTGTACTTAATTTTGACATACCGGTCTGCCTGGTGCTGGATGAACTTCTTGGTCCTCTTAAAAGATTTTATTTATTTATTTGAGAGGGAGAGATGCAAACAACAAGTAGGGCGAGTGGCAGGCAGAAGTAGATGCAGGCTTCCTGCTGAGCAGGGAGTCTGCTACGGGCCTTAACCCCAGGACCCTGGGATCATGGCCTGAGCTGCAAGCAGACATTTGACTGACTGAACCATCCAGGCACCCCTTCTTGATCTTCTTTTTAATGATCTTGGGCTTCAGCAGAGCTCTGAGGGCAGCCATGATGCAGAGTAAGAGATGGCTACTGCCTCCGCAGGCAGCGCCGAGAAAAAGCAAGCGTCTGAGTCTTGATCTCAGGGCTTGATCTTGGGTGTTGTGATTTCGAGCCCCACACTGGGTGCAGAAATTACTTTAAAAAATCAGATCGTAAGGAGACCCAGTAGGATGATGTCGTGGCCATCTTTGGAACATAGGATTTACCATACTTTACCCTTTGGTTGTAATACATTCTGCTATGTGCAGATTATGTTCATCTCCTCCCCCAGTTGTGTCATCCCATTATGGCATTAGCTCTAAGTTTAGGGCCTTGTCTTCTAAATCAGGTTCTGTTGTGGCTAGAGGAGGCTCAGGTATAGTTCTAGATCCCAGCACATGTGAACTCAAGAGATAAGTAATCCACCACTCCTTCCAACTTAAAGTGGTGGGCCAGGCTTAGGATAATGGTTGTCAACACATCTGTTCTGAAAAGGGGAGAAAAGAGGTACAACAGTCTCTGATTCATAGCTTTTCTGACATCCAGCCAGGCACAACTTATCAGTTCTTTGGTAAGGACTCAGTTTTGTTGCCTGGGAGTGATTTCCCCACAGCTCTTGACTCTACTCTCAGAGTTTCGTTTTGCCTTCAAAGTTATCCTTTTCCATAAGCAGTGGCTGGTTTTTGTTTTGTTTTAAAGTGTGTTAAAATACAGATAACATGAAATTTATGATCTTAACCATTCTTTTTTTTTTTTTTTTAAGATTTTATTTATTTATTTGACAGAGATTACAAGTAGGCAGAGAGGCAGGCAGAGAGAGAGGAGGAAGCAGGCTCCCTGCTGAGCAGAGAGCCCGATGCGGGCCTTGATCCCAGGACCCTGAGATTATGACCTGAGCCGAAGGCAGAGGCTTTAACCTGCTGAGCCACCCAGGCGCCCCGATCTTAACCATTCTTAAGTATTAAATACATTCATAATATTGGGCAGCTGTCACCACCATCCACCTCCAGACCTCTGTTCATCTTGTAAAACTGAAACTGTACCCATTAAATACTCCCCATTCCCCCTCCCCCAGATCCTGGCACTTACAGTTCTATTTTCTGTCTCTGTGATGCTGAATACTTTTAAGTACCTTGTGTGCTTGGAATCATACACTTATTTGTGTTCTTGTGACAGCGTATTTCACTTAGTGTAATGCCCTCAAGTTTCATCCATGTTGTAGCCTATGTCAGGATTTCCTTCCTGGGTAATATTCCATTGTGTGGCTATATATACTATGTTTTGCTTATCTGTTCTTCATGGATGGATACTTGGGTTCCTTCTATGTTTTAGCTATTGTGGATAATCTCTTTGAGAGTATGAATGTCTCTCCAAGACCCTGCTGTTAGTTGTTTTGGGTACTTACCCAGAAGTGGTATTGCCTGATCCTGTTGTAATTTTTAATGGTAATTCTATTTTAAATATTTGAAGAACTGCATATTGTTGTTGTTGGTTTTTTTAAAGATTTTATTTATTTATTTATTTGATAGAGATCACAAGTAGGCAGAGAGAAAGGAGGAAGCAGGCTCTCCGCTGAGCAGAGAGCCCAATTCAGGCCTCTATCCCAGGACCCTGGGATCATGACCTGAGCCAAAGGCAGAGGCTTTAACCCACTGAGCCACCCAGGCGCCCCTGCATATTGTTTTCTACAGCCTCAAAGCACTTTACATTCCAACCAGTAGGCACAAGGGTTCCACATTCTCCACATCCTTGCCAGTGCTAACATCATGTTCTTCTTCTCCTTCTTCTTTTAGCAGTAGGCTTCCTAATGGGTATGAGGTAGTCAGTGTCATTGTAGTTTTGTTTTGCATTTCCATAATGATTAGTGATACCAAGTGTCTTATGTGCTTCTTGACCATTTGTGAATTTTCTTTAGAGAAACATCTGTTAGACAAAAGCCACATTTACAAATCTCTTTGTGATAAGTTCTTCGCTTCCTTGGCGAGTCAGCTTTGGGACAACCACCTGTACCACTTTGTGAAACTCTACTGTTTAATGTAGAGGCTCTTTAGAGATCCGTGGAAGGCCCAGCTGATACCTTCTTGGATCTTTTTGAGGTTTTAAAAAAGTTTTTCAGTTAGAACCTGGATTTGATCTTTCTCCTATAGCCATTTCTTCTTCTGAGACTTGTTTTGCCTTCAGGGAGGCTGGGAATGAGAAATAGTTTTATTTTTGAACTCAGCAAATCCTAATGCTTTTATTTTTAAGTTTGTTTTCCCCAGTTCATCTCTCTCCTCTCATTTGTCTTAGGCAATGTGAAGAAGCTGGATGGCACTTTGAGTATTCTCCCTGAAAACTCAGATAGATTGCTGAGTTTATTAGATGTGTTTCTTGTTTTCTACCACTACATAACAAGGGTACCGTCTTCTCTAATATACAGTAATATTTTTCTTACTTTCCACCAAACCTTTACGGATAGTCTCCTGTTGAGGCCCTGCAGGCTTTCTCTGACAGCCTCTTCAAGGCCTTCCAGTTTCTACTGCCATCAGTCCCAAAGCCAGGACCTTGTGTTTTAGGTCTTTGTTACAGCAGCGTCTCACTTCCAGGTGCCCAAATCTGACACTCTCCACTCCCATTTTATGACTTAAAATAATTTCATGGTTTCACGGGGTCAGAAGTTGAGGGTAGCTAGCCTGGCTGGATGGTTCTGGCTCAGGTCACTTCTAGGGTGGCAGTCATTTGGTTGGTAGAGCTGGAAGAGCATGGATGGGCACAGGGTAGGTGAGGCAGTGTGTGTGCCAGTGGGAGGTGCTGCGCTTCTCCCTCCGGGTGGTCTTAGAGCCTCTCCATAAGGTCTCTGTGTGTGGGTTAGTTTGCACTCCTGTGCTGCTGCTGCTGCCTTTTTTTTTTAAGATTTTATTTATTTATTTGAGAGAGGGAGAGAGACAGAGTGAGAGGGCATGAGAGAGGAGGTCACAGGGTGAAGCAGACTCCCCATGGAGCTGGGAGCCTGATGTGGGACTCGATCCTGGGACTCCAGGATCATGACCTGAGCTGAAGGCAGTCGCTTAACCAACGGAGCCACCCAGGCGCCCTGCACTCCTGCTTCTGAGCCCTTCAGTTGCTTACACGGACACTCATTGTTCAAAGATATGTGTCTCAAGAGAACAGACAGGCAGAATGTTTCATTTCTTTATGATTTAGTCTTGGAAGTCATATCACATCATTTTTGCTGTAGTCACAAATTTGCCCAGGTTCAAGAGGGAGAGAACATAGACCCCACATCTTGAAGGCAAGAGGTCCAGTTGGTTGCACTCTAAGAAGATCATGTGAGTTGGGAGACAATGTGGTCAGCTTTAGAAAACAGTCTGCCATGGCCCTTAGAGAAACACATCCCAGTTTGATCACCCTGCTGACAAGCCTTGCTACTTAATAAGCTCCATCTGTGCATATGAACGTCAAGCCTGCTTTTTAAATATATATTTTTTTAAGATTTTTATTTATGTATTAGAGAGAGAGAGAGAGATCACAGGTAGGCAGAGAGGCAGGCAGAGAGAGAGAGAGGGAAGCAGAGAACCCGATGCAGGGATCCATCCCAGGACCCTGAGATAATGACCTGAGCCGAAGGCAGAGGCTTAATCCACTGAGCCACCAAGGCGCCCCTCAAGCCTGCTTTTTAGCTTGTACTTCCTTCTTAACTATGACTGAGCAAAGATCATCATACACACGAAGAAAGATTCTAACAGTCTAACAAAAACAGATAAAAGACACTGAAGAAAGAGGAAATGCAAGTTGCAGAAGGAAAGTTCAAACTTCAAAAACAGGAGGCTTAAAGAACTAAAAGGAAGGCGTTACATTCATGACACAAAAATAGGTTGGGGTAAAATAGGCAGCCATTCAGAAAATAAGAAGAAACTCTTGGAAAATAGAATAGCAGAGAAAATTTTCAATAGGAAATGGAGGAAATCGTCCAGAAAGTAGTAGGCAAAGACCAGTGAAAAAGAGACTGGACAACGCCTGGGCCTTGATTGGGTCCTTGATTGACAAATACCATTTAAGGTGGGAGGAGGAAGTGTGGAAATGTGAATATGGACTGCGTATTAAGTGATAATGAATTAATGTTAATTTTTCCAAAGTGTAATAATGGCGCTGTGCTTACGTAGCAGAATTTCCTTATTCCTAGAAGATACATACTGAAGGAGCTGAGCATTATGGTGCCTGCCTTCTTCAAATGGTTATGTGTATGTGTGGGGGGAGAGAGGGCAGGTGCAAGAGAGATAATTAAACTATTATGGCATAACGTTAATAATTAATGGTGAGTACAAAACAGAAGAGAGTGTATCAGAGTTAATGGATCAGTTTGGGAGATCCAACTTCTGAATTACTAGTGGGGGGATTAAGAGGGCGCAGTGATTAAATTAACACTTAAACATTTTCTAGGACTAACGGTCATTTTTCCACATTGAACAGACCTCCTGAGTGCCCAGCACAGTGAAAAAGAGAAAATATATCCTAGTATATCCTAGTGAGATTTCAGAACAGTGAGAAGGGAGAGGATCCCAAAATCTTCCAAAGGCCACAAATCAAGTTATAACAGTGGCCTGAGGGTCTGCATGACACTGGAATGTGGACGACAGTGAAATAGTGCCTTCAGATGCTAGCTGTGTTTCTTCCAATGTAGGAGTTTGTGTCAAACTGTGTATTTCAAGTGTAGAAACAAAGACATTTTTTAGACAAGTCTTTCCGCCCCGTCCCCCACTTAAGGGTGGGGGTTTACCCTCCCCATCACTATATGTGCTGCCTTTTTGGGACTCTGAGTTTAAGGTGCAGATGTGATACTTTATTTTTGTTCTCTGAGGTTTGTTTGTTTTGTTTTGTTTTAAAGTAGGCTCTCTGCCCAGTGTGGGGCTTGAACTCATGATCCTGAGATCAGGAGTCGCATGGTTACTGAGCCAGCCAGGTGCCCCAGAGGGATTTTTTTTTTTTAAAGTAACAGCTTTGTTGAAATATAATTTACCCATTTGAAGTATACAGTTAAGTGATTTTAGCCTATTTCCAGAGTTGTACATCCATCACTACAGCTGTTTTAGAACATTTTCATTATCCTAAAAGAAACCCCATACCTACTAGCTGTCACTACCCATTTCCCCCAACACCCAGCCCTAGGCAGCCACCAGTCTACTTCCTGTCTCTGGATTTGCCTGTTCTAGACATTACATATAAGAGGATCATATCATACGTGATCCTTTGTCACCGGTTGCTTTCACTTGGCACGGTACTTTTCAGGTTCATCCGTGTTATTGCATGTATCAGTCCTTCTCTCCTCCTTATTGGTGAATAATACTCTATTATATGGATATACCACGTTTATCCACTCCTCCGTTGATGGGCATTTGTGTTGTTTCTACTTTAAAAATTTTTTAAAAAAATTTTATTTTTTAAGCAACCTCTACCCCCAATGTAGTAGTTGAACTCATTACCCCAAGATCAGATGTCTCATGCTCTACTGACTGAGCCAGCCAGGCACCCCTGTTGTTTCTGCTCTTTAATTCTTATGAATAAGGCTGCTGTGAACATTTGTGTACAAATTTTTGTGCGGAAGTAGTGTTCATTTCTCTTGGAAATACCCAGGAGTAGAATTGATGCGTCATATGTTAACTCTGTATTTAACCTTTGAGTAACTGCCAAACTGTTCTCCAAAGTGCCTGCACCATTTTTCCTTCCCACAAGGAGTGTAGGAGAGGACTCCAGTATCTCCACATCTTTTTTTAAAGATTTTATTTATTTATTTGACACAGAGATGGAGCATGAGCACAAAAGCAGGGGGAACAGCAAGGGGAGAGGGAGAATCAGGCTCCCTGCTGAGCAGAGAGCCCCATGTGGGGCTCGATCCCAGGACCCTGAGATCATGACCTGAGCCAAAGGCAGAGGCTTAACCCACTGAGCCACCCAGGTGTCCCTGACTGTGTATTTCTTATTAATAAGGGTGTTCACCTTTATAACCACAGTGTAACTGTCAAAATGAAGAAATTGGAATATTGATACAGCAGTACTGCTAATACACAAACCCATTTAAATTCCATCATTTGTCCCAGTAATGTTCTTTAAAGGCCCCAAATCCAGTCCTGGATTACGTGTGGTATGTAGTTGTCATGTCTGTTTTCATTTCCTTCCATCTGCAATTGTTCCTTTGCCTTTCCTTGTCTCTTACGACCTTGACATTTTTGAAGAATACAACTAGTTACTTTATAGAATGTACAGAGAATTGAGTTCGTCTGATGTTTTCTCATGATTACATTCAGGTTTTGTGTTTTGGGGCAGGGATGGTGCTGAAGAGATACTATGCTCTTAGTGCATCATAGCAGGAGATAACATGATAGAGGTTTGGCCTGTTATTGGCCATACTAAGCTTTATTTCTTGATTTTTAATTGGTGTCTTCCAGAATTCTTCACTGTAGAATTATTTAAGAAATATTTTTAGGGGCACCTGGGTGGCTCAGTGGGTTAAGCCTCTGCCTTCAGCTCAGGTCATGATCTCAGGGTCCTGAGATCAAGCCCCATGTCACAGGGAGCCTGCTTCCCCCTCTCTCTCTGCCTCTCTCTGCCTACTTGTAATCTCTCTCTCTCTGTCAAATAAATAAAACCTTTAAAAATTTTTAAAAAAAGAAAAAAATATTTTTATACTAATTCATTTGTAGTAAGCATTTTGTGAGGAAATAGTATGTAACTTCTAATTCTCTGCCACATATTTCTTCCTTTATTTATATCTGCGTAGACTCATGATTTTCCATTTTACTCAGGATTACAATTCATAACTATTATTTATTTGATGCTCAAATTATTCCAGCTTTGTCCAGTGAAAGCCCCTTTAAGCTGGCTTCTTTGTCCTCTTGACAGATTTCGACCATTCTTTGAATACTTCTTTGCTTGCTGATGTATCAAAATATTCCAAGTTCATCTTGTATTTTTCCTGCCTCATGCTGTAGTCAGCTGTTTCTTTAAAGAGGACTGATTGCTTTTAGTGGAGGGAGTAGTACTATAGAAACCAAGACTGGGACATTAAATGTGCTCATTGCTGCCAGAGTATTGTGGCTTCTAAGCCTCTCAGTGGGCAGAACTAGGAAAGACATTTATGTATGTACATACATTTCTCTATTACCTATTTCTGTACCTACCCATTTGTATATATTAGATGCCTGGATTCATACCAATGCCACCATTTTGATGTGGCACCACAGAGTTCATTCTGGCCTTCCTCTTTCTTTTTCCTTACTCCCTTCTTTGACAATGAGAGTCTTGCTTTTCATTATCATCAGTTTATTTAACCATTTGCCTTTTCTTGCTGAAAGCTTGGCTCCGACATGGGATCCAGGAAATGGGCAACTCAACAAAGGGGTAAGGTGAAGGAAATTCTTAGGGTGATGGTAATGAGAAATCTTGGGATAACAGCTCTGCAGGCATCAACCAGCCATCCAGACTGGCAAGTGAAGACAGGGCTCTAAAGGGGTATTTTCAGGAAATAAACAGCTGGATCTGCACTTCTAGTGGAAGTTTGCAGGGGGTGAATTAGTGTTGAGTACACAGAAAACCAGGCAGGCAAAAAAAGACAATTATTAATTCCAGATTAGACATACTGTGTAAAAAAGTGGACCTGTAATAATAATATGCAAGTTCTCAATGTGCTCTCAGCTGTGGATAGCATTTACATAGTCACAAACAAGTAAAATATTAATTTAGTCAAAACATGTTAAGCGTATCGTGGGATGACTGGAGAAAGGGAGAGTTTGGTTGAATAAGAAAGCCAGATCCTGTTCTTCTTTATAAGGTAGTGAGTAGATGATGTTGAACCTGGGGAGGAAATCAATAGCGGTATAAGCATGTTATTTAGAAATACTAGAAATGGCTAATAGAGGCAAAAATGATTCCACTCTGTAGAGCAAGTAGAGAGAGAGAGAGCCCTAACACTGAGCTTCAGGGAATAAACTGAGAGAAAACTAGGCATGGGCCTTAGGAGGGAGTGGGTGGTCTGGCGTCACTCGTGGGTACTGCGCAGTTTGGGCGCTAGTACCTTTTGAACACTCTAATCTTTGGTGGGGTGTTTCCCACTTGATTAATCCTAAAGTGGAAGCTATTAATATGCTTTCCTTCCCACCCTTCTTCGTAGTTACTGACAGACATGTAACTTTTGTCGTGTGGACCCCAGGGCAAGACCGAGGGTAGGAAGCAAGTGATGTAAAGTAGGCCCAGCATCAGTAGGCCGAGGGCATCCTGATTCCAGGGGCAGCAGGTCCTAGTGGTAGTGCCCACTGGCCAGTGCCCTTGTGTGCAGCAAGCAGCTCGAGCGGTACTGGGGGGTCATTCTGCTGTTGTCCTGACAGTGTGGCTGCTAAGCCCAATCCTCCTGTCTTCCTGGCGTTTTGGGAGCCACTTAGTTACTTCTAGTAGCAGAATGGGTTCCGTTTATAGTAAAGAATCTGATTGATGAAGAAATTGGTACTAAGAGTAGAGCTCTCTACGGAAATAGATTGGTTGTCTAGCCTGGTTGTGTATGAGGGCAGTGAAGAGAGAAAGGAGAGAGAGCTTGAAGAATTCTAGTAACCAGCAGTGTTTAATGACTAAGATTAGTCTATTTTTTGGTCATTGTATTAAGTTTCAGGGGATAGTGAATGAAAAAAATACCCCACAAGTTTTACAAACCTTACCATACCCACTCATAACACAAAACAAAAGAGGATTTCCTTGGATAGTGGGAAAGGGAGATCAGACCTCAAAACATGGTAGACAGGATTATGTCTTTTCGTCTATCAAATGGACTCTAGAGATCAAGTCCAGTTCTCTAATTTTACTTATGCGGAAACTGAGTCCTGGGTACTTTTTAAAAATTTCCTGTATTTCTGCAAGCGATTGGTTCTTCTGTAGCTGTTACATAGGAAGGAATAGTCCTGGGGTGACTGGGCTCCATTTGTTCTCATTGGCATTGTGGGTTCCTTACAGCCAAGTGAGCGATGGGTTTCCTGAGATGTTTAAACAGTATAGGACTCATTTCAGAATTGTCCTAGTCATCAGATGTTGTGGTTTGCCCTTGTACTGAATAGTTTAGTTTTCTTCTCAGTAGCAGTTGCTGGATTAGACGTTGAGACTCGGACTCATACTGGAATCCAGATATTTTAATGAGAATGTTCTGATTTTTAAAGTGAACTCGTAACTTACTAGCAGCCAATGGAGCTGTCATTGTTGCACAGTAAATTGCTGACTGCGGTTGGCTAGAATAATTTGACAGTAAATTTTGAATATTGACATTAACGAGGGGAGACTGGAGTAGAAGTGGTTGATAAGAGTAAGTCTACTTGTGAAATAAATGGGTTTCCTAATTATTTAGATAGCTGTGCGCATCTGATTTCTTGTGGCTGAGTGTTGCCTGAGTTGACTGAGTAGACCTTTTAAGTAAAAGGAAACTTACACTGGAGAGCTTTATGCTGAGTTGGCTGGGATAAGTAGGAATTGCTAGATCTGCTTTAGATGAGAGGATTGTAACGGGGTCTCTTAAAAACATCCTTGTGATTGAATCTATTTTCATGTCTGGATCGATTATTTTAAGCTCCCAATATGTAGCAGAATCTTTGCTACTTGTTTGAAAATGCTATTTTACTTCATCTTTGTGGGGAAAGGATTCTGTCCTCCATCTTTATGGAAGAGAAGACTGAGGGGTGGAGAGAGAGAGATAACTCTCCTTTGATCTAGGCAGAGCTGGACCGCATTCAGTGACACCCAGACTGATACGCTGATCCTGATAAATGCTAGCTGCATTAAAGAATGGCTGACGTGAATACCTTGAACCTCCAGAATCCATTTACCTGGATGGAGGAAGGAATGCTGAGAAGTGAGTTACAGGCTCCCTTTCCCCTATTCTGCCTTCTTCGGCAGTGTCCACATTTCTCAGGTCTTTGTCCGAGTGTTTTATGTGATTGCATTATGTCTGTTTTTTTTACACGTTAAGCGTGCCTATCTGTATGTTCCTCTGAACAGTTCCTTCAAGTGTTGTACCATTCTTCCATGTCTGTATTTAAATATTTTGTGTTTAAGTATGTTGTGTCCTTTCACTGAGACCCTAATTTGGGTGAAAATTCTCCAAACTGCTGGTGTATTCTGTTTGTATTACCTGGAACCAGCTTCCCAGTCGAGACTTTTTTCATAGATATATAGCAACCATCTACTTTTAACATTTTCTGTCTTCCAGTTGGCAAAAATATATTATTAAGGATTTGTTTATTTGAGAGAGAGTGTGCATGCACACACAAGTGGGAGGAGTAGAGAAGAGGGAGAATCTCAAGCAGACTCCCCACTGAGCATGGAGCCAGATGCAGAGCTCTACCTCACAACCATGAGATCATTACCTGAGCTGAAACCAAGAGTCTGACGCTTAACCAGTTGTGCCACCCAGGCCCTCCAGACAAAAATATTATTATTGATAAATAATGTACTTAGAATGTATAACTGTGCACATAAAATGGGAAGGATGTGTGTCAGCACGATTTCATGGAAACATGGGAAAAAGCTCTTAGAAAATAACTTGAATTTTATAGTGTTATTCCTTAGTAATTCTCAGAAGACTCATTTTACATGTTTATAACCATCATGTACAAATATGGATTCCATTTTGAGTTGGGCACTTGGGTGAAGAGTGAGTAAAGACGAGATTTAGTTCTCATTTGAGCTAGTCATTTAGTCTTTGAGTAATGCCTTAGGATGGCTCTGGGGTGCTGACAGCACACCTCCTTCTGTGATTTGGGAGACCTAGAGAGAAGGGTGTTTTGGAACCAGTGTTCCCTGGCAGAGGGAGGTGATCAAGACTGATCTGTGTGATTTATAATTGTTGGTCTTTGTCACACCTCTTTGCCTGTGGTTGACTTAAAAAATTTTTTTATTGAATATTTGAATAAGTAATACAGGCATGTGGTACAGAATTAAAAGATGCAAAAGGGTATGTACAATAAAAAGGAGACTTCTGCATTCTTAGCCTTCCATTTTCCCTTCGCTGGAGACAACCGTTTTTGCTAGTTTCTTCTGTATGAGTTGACACTGGCTTCCAAAGGAGTGTCTTAGCTGTTGCGCTTTAGAATGGCAGGAAGCTGAATGACTCACATTCAGACATTTTTTTCCTTTCATGAAGCTCATTGGTATTCCTTCTTCTTGGTACCTTTCCTGTGGCAAATTTTATCATGACAGTTTCCTGTGTTTTTATGATATTCCGCTTTTTAAGAACTGGCTTTGGTATTTCTTTCAGAAAATTGCGATGATTTATAAGCTAAGGTTTGTGAAAGTTCCTGGCACATAATAGTTGATTGATAGATATTTTGTTTTTTTCCGTTTTTCCCTCCCACTGGTGGTATGTGTAAAAGAAAAAGCAAGATGAGGGGTGCCTGGGTGGCTCAGTTGGTTAATTTCTGCCTTTGTCTCAGGTGCTAATCCCAGAGTGTAGGATTAGAGCCCTGCATCAGGCTTCCCGCTCAGCAGGAAGTTTGCTTCTCCCACTCCCTCTGTTCCTTTCCTGCTCGTGTTCTCTTTCTCTCTCTCTTGCTCACTCTTTCAAATAAGGAATTAAAAATCTTAAAAAAAAAAAAGATGAAAAAATATTTGTGAACCAGACAGTGTGGTGGATTCCAAAATTAAGGTTAAGCTCATGTGAATTGTTCCTTGAACTCATTTGAGTGGAAACAAATTATTTTCATTTTTTTAAAAAATTTATTTATTTGTCAGAGAGAGAGAGCGAGCACAGGCAGACAGAGTGGCAGGCAGAGGGAGAAGCAGGCTCCCTGCCGGGCAAGGAGCCCAATGTGGGACTCGATCCCAGGATGCTGGGATCATGACCTGAGCCGAAGGCAGCCGCTTAACCAACTGAGCCACCCAGGCGTCCCTATTTTCATTTTTTGAGTTCACTTTGCTCAGATTATTTTTAAAAAAATTCATCAAGTCTAGTTCTTCCCTTCTGTAATTTCTTTACATTGACTGTAACCCAAACACATACGGGATAGAGACCCGTGAACAAGATTTTTGAAGATACCTTTGCACAGTGTTCCTCATCACAGTGATGAATGCTGATGTGTGCCGAGTGTCTGGATTTAGGTTTCTCACTGCTATTGTTCTTATGGTGGGTCCTCTTAAGGTTACTTCATGTCCTCAGGTTTGTTTATTTTTTTAAAAAAGATTTTATTTTATTTCATTTTTGAGAGAGGGAGGGTGAGAGTGTATACAAGCCAGCAGGGTTGGGGGCGAGGAAGGGAGAAGCAGACTCCCTGATGAGCAGGGAGACTGACGTGGGACTCAGTTCCAGGGCCCTGGGATCATGACTCGAGCTGAAGGCAGACGCTTAACCAACTGAGCCACCCAGGTGCCCAGTCCCTTCAGGTTTAAAACATATAGCCATACAGGCTTATTGGTAGGTGCGTTAAAACCGAAGTATTTTCAGGGCGCCTGGGTGGGTCAGTCAGTTGAGTGTCCAACTCTTGATTTCGGCTCAGGTCGTGATCTCAGCAGGGAGTCTGGTTGGGATTCTTTCTCTCCTTCTCCTCCCACCTTGCACATGCGTGTACATTCTCTCTCTTGCTCTCACTCTCACTAAAAGAAAGAAATCTTTTTAAAAAAAACCTACAAGTATTTTGGGGTGCGTGGCTGGCTCAGTCAGAGGAGCATGCAACTCTTGATCTCAGGATTGTGGGTTCAAGCCCTATGCTGGGTGTAGAGATGACATACAGATACATACGCGCGCACACACACACAAAACCAACCTACCAACCCACCCGCCCACCCAAGTATTTTCATCCTAATCCTAAACTGAGTCTTTCCATGTAGAGCTAATTTATATTAACCTTTCTAGTGAAGTTGTCTTCAGTCCCAAGGAAGATAGATATAGTACAGAGATGTTCTGAGGATTAATTAGTTAATGGCTTTTGAAGTTAAAGAGAACTTCTTAATTAGTGTGTAATTAGAATGTCATTACACTGGAAAACTACCTGGATTATAAAATATAACTTTCAATCTTATCGATACATTCTTTCTGGCATTGGAAATTTTATTTATCTAATGCTATTTTATTTTTCTATTTTTTTTTTAAGATTTATTTATTTGAGAGAGAGAGGACACATGAGTGATTGGATTGGGGGGTGGGAGGGCAGAGAGAAGATCCTCAAGCAGATTCCTGGTTGATCGAGGAACCCCACGTGGGACTTGAGCTCATGGCCCTGAGATCATAACCTGAGCCAAAATCAAGACTTGGTTGCTTAACCCACTGAGACATCCAGGTGCCTCTGAATGATCTTTTGTTTAAAAAATGAGCTAGAGGGCACTTGGGTGGCTCAGTGGGTTAAGATCTGACTTTAGCTCAGGTCATGATCCTGGGATGGAGCCCCGTGTCTGGCACTGGGCTCAGCAGGGAGTCTGCTTGTCGGTTTGTCCCTGTCCCTCTCCTTCTGGACCCAAATTGTGCTCTCTCAAGATAAATAAATAAAATCTTTTTTTTTTTGGTCCTGTTCTTTTTTTTTTTTTTTTAATATTTTTTAAAAATTTCTTTTCAGCGTAACAGAATTCATAGTTTTATACCACATTCAGTGCTCCATGCAATGTGTGCCCTCCATAATACCCACCACCAGGCTCCCCCAACCTCCCACCCCCCGCCCCTTCAAAACCCTCAGGTTATTTTTCAGAGTCCATAGTCTCTCGTGGTTCATCTCCCCCCCAATTTCCCTCAACTCCCTTCTCCTCTCCATCTCCCCATGTCCTCCGTGTTATTTGTTATGCTCCGCAAATAAGTGAAACCATATGATAATTGACTCT
>PISX010007957.1:0-85367 GCA_004024625.1 Mellivora capensis | reverse complement strand
TGTGCCAGTACCATACTGTCTTGATGATGACAGCTTTGTAATAGAGCTTGAAGTCCGGAATCGTGATGCCACCAACTTTGGCTTTCTTTTTCAATATTCCTTTGGCTATTCGAGGTCTTTTCTGGTTCCATATAAATTTTAGGATTATTTGTTCCATTTCTTTGAAAAAAATGGGTGGGATTTTGATAGGGATTGCATTTTTCTGATGACTAATGATGTTGAGCATCTTTTCATGTACCTATTTTTTGTGCATGCATCTTTCCTGAAAGAATGTCTACAAAAACGTTTGTCCATTTGATAAAAAAACAAAAAAGCAAACAAACAAAAACCTGCGGTGGAAATATGCTGTTATTTTAGGCAGAAGGAGGTCAGAGCAAAGAAAAGGGAAGAGAAGAAGATGAAGTCTGAGAGTTGCCATGGCCACATCATTCAGAGGTTTGTGGTTCAACGTAAAGCATTTGCCTTTCCTTTGAATAAAATGAGATGCACTCGAAGGCTTCTAAAATGAAGTCATCTTTTTCCCCCACTTTTGGCTTACTTTTCTTTTTAATTCCTTATAACTTTGATATGATTCTAAAATCAAAATGCATAACAAAATGTATGCAAAATAAGACTGTCTTCCACACCTGTCCGCACCTACGTCCTTCCCTGCCTTCCCTGTAGGGAACGACTTCTGTTCATTCCTACGTGTCCTCTTAATGTATTTTCTTTTTTAAAAATCAGATGTAGGGGTGCCTGGGTGGCTGAGCGGGTTAAGCCTCTGCCTTCAGCTCAGGTCATAATCTCAGGGTCCTGGGATTGAGCCCCACATTGGGCTCTGTGATCGGCAGGGACCCTGCTTCCCCCTGCCTCTCTGCCAACTTGTGATCTCTCTCTGTGAAAGAAATAAATAAAATCTTTAAAAAATAAAAATCAGATGTAATAAAATACATGTACATATCTTTTTTACATATTTTTTTTCTTCTTTCTTTCTTTATTAGAGAGAAAGAGAGGGATGGGAAGAGTAGAGGGAAAGAGAGAATCTCAAGCAGGCTCCATGCTCAGGACGGAGCCCCACAGGGGGCTGGATCTCACAACCCTGAGATCATGACCTGAGTTGAAAATCAAGAGGACGCATTTCAGAGACTAAGCCACCCATGCGCTCCACATGTACATATCTTTAATCATCCTCTTTTCTTGTTTTATGTGAAGTATCCTTTTATTCTTTTCTTTTCACTTTCTTTTACATTGAATTTTTCTTTTTTCCTTTTTAATATCTTTCTGATTTAATATTATATTCTGATGCTTGTCACGTAGCACACCTGAAATCGTCCCCATTTCTAGAACAGCTGTGCTTACCACTGGGTATTTGGGTGTCAATATGTTACTAATATAAATAATATCCCAGCAAATAACTTTGCATATGTGTTATTTTGCATTTTGTTCTAGTATTTATTGGGATAGTTTCTAAGAAGTGGGATTGTTGGCTATTGTAATTTTGCTAGGTATTGCTACATATCCCACCATAGGCATTGCATTATTTTTCTATCAGCAGTGTATTATGGTATTTATTTCCCCTCATATAGTCAAATTTTTGTGTTTTGAAATCCTCATGAGAATTGATATCTCTCAGTGTTTTATATTTAACTTGGAAAAGACTGTTGACTCGATGGTATTTCCCTTCTTCCTTTATACAGACTTTTTTTTTTTAAAGATTTTATTTATTTGACAGACAGAGATTACAAGTAGGCAAAGAGGCAGGCAGAGAGAGAGGAGGAAGCAGGCTCCCTGCTGAGCAGAGACCCCTGAGGTGGGGCTCGATCTCAGGACCCCGAAATCATGACCCGAGCCAAACGCAGAGGCTTTAACCCACTGAGCCACCCAGGAGCCCCTATATACAGACTTGGCTTTTGTGACCTCTAAGCTTCTACAAGGAAAAAAATATATACATTTTTGGTGAAATGATACTTTTATGATTTTTGGTTGAATCAATCAATGAAAGAAAGCGTGATGGAGATCAATGAATTAGCTGTCATTTATAAATAAGAAACGAGGGGTGCCTGGATGGTTCAGCGGGTTAAATCCTCTGCCTTCGGCTCAGATCATGATCTCAGGGTCCTGGGATCGAGACTCGCATAGCATCGGGCTCTCTGCTCAGTGGGGAGCCTGCTTCCCTTCCTCTCTCTCTGCCTGTCTCTCTGCCTACCTGTGATCTCTGTCTGTCAAATAAATAAATTAAATCTTAAAAAAATAAATAAGTAAATAAGAAATGAGATCCAAAGAATTTAGGTCACATAAATAAGCCTTGGGGAACAAAGTAGACTTTTGGAATGTTTCAGCATTCAACAGAATGTATGAAAAAGTATTATGTGATCAAGAAATGTTTACAAAATGAGCATTAAAGAAATTAAAGGATCACTTCTCAGCCATTTGGCTATGATCAAGGGTAAAGATATTAAATTTGTTAGTTCCTTTTTTACACTGCTGGGAATTGTGTCTTCAAACAAAGGGTCTTATTGTAAAAAATTCTTGAATTTTATTTCAGAATTGGCTTCCTTCTTTATAGATCACCAGCATGAGCTTATAGTAGCATGATGAAGTGTTGAGAAAATTAGTTCTAGGAGTACCTGGCATTGATGATGCCATCCCAGTAGAATCTGCCTGCTTCTGACATTGAGGTGACGGGAACCCTGTGTTTCAAACATTTGCTCTCTGTGTCAGGGTTTACTTCAGGTATGGATCATAAAGTTAGTAACAAAATGCAGTGACTTTAAGAATTGTGATACAAAATTGTGATTTAAAGTTTTCTTAGTTTTAAAAAGATTTTATTTATTTATTTGAGAGAGAGAGCATGAAAGAGAGAGAGCGAGAGCATGCACAAGCAGGGGGAAGAGCAGAGGGAGAGGGAGAAGCAGATTCCCTGCTGAGCAGGGAGCCTGATCTGGGGCTCCATCCCAGGGATCATGACCTGAGCTGAGGGCAGACACTTAACGACTGAGCCACCCAGGTCCTCCTAATTTAAAGTTTTCTATAAAAGACATGGTATGCTGTTTTAGTTTGTAACAAGTGAAAAATACAATTTTAGTAATAAGTCCTTATATAGCAAAAGTCCATTTTGTTAAATTAAGTTTTATTGAAGACGAATGGATAGTTTCATTTATTTATTTTCTTAAGGAAGATGTAAGTATTTGTAAAAGTTATAGAATAACAAATAAATAACAAATAAAACTTGTTTTATTTATATGAAGTTACAGTTTTTTAAAGCTAACAAAGAATGTGAGGACACCAAAATGAAAAATGTGTTAAAATATACTAATCAACTAAAACATTAAATCTTTTTTAAAGATTTATTTATTTTTTATTTTATAGGGGGAGGGGCAGAGGGAGACGGAGAGGGACTATCAAGCAGACTCCCTACTGAGTGCAGAATCCCATGTGGAGCTCAATCTAAGGACCCTAAGATCGTGACCTGAGCCAAAATCAAGAGTCAACACTTAACCCACTGAACCACCCAGGAACCCCAATTGAATAATAAATGCTGGGGAACTTTTTTTTTTAATTTTAACTTTTTATTTTGACATAATTCCAGAATTACGGCAGCTAACATTTTACAAAGACTGCCTCTACACCCTTCACCTAGATTCTTCAGATGTTAACATTTTACCACATTCTTTTATCCTGAACTATTTAATAATCAGTCAGAGACATAATGCTTCCTTATTCTCATATACTTAACAATGTATATTTACTAAAAACAGGGGAACTCTTAAATGATCACAGTACTATTATAAAAATCCATAAATTAACATTGGTGCAGCACTATTACTTAATCCACAGACCTTACTCTGCTCTGATGGGCTTGTCTCATTTGGTAAAATTCAAGCTTGCTCTTTTAGTCTTCTTTTAGGTGTTCTACCAGTGTTGATGCCATTGTCCATGTGAGGTCACTAGAACCAACAACTCTTTTCTGCTTCGTCTTACTGGGAGTGCACGTGTGTCTTTTACAGACGATGTTAATAACTTGGGTGAGCTCAGGGGTGGGTATTAAGGAGGGCACATAATGCATGGAGCAATGGCTGTGGTGCATAAACAATGAATTATGGATCACTGAAAAAATTTAAATTAAATAAAAAAAAAGAAATAAAGAAAAAAAGCTTCTTTAGTGATCTAAAGTAGACATGGTTTTTACCAAGGTCAAGTTCATGAATTGGAGTGTTCAAGTCAAAACTCCTCTATGGAAAAGAAATTGATTTCAAATGATCTAGGGAACAATTTAACCTCTATTTGCAATCGAATTTATTTTATTTTCATGTCTTTCAATATTTTTAAGAGTTAGAATTCTCATCATAATAGAAAATAAAATATGAAAATTAATGTATCCTGTTTTGATACGAATTTGTTTAATATTATAACATTTGAAAGCATATTACTAATGGTAAGCTAATGTAGAAATCTTGATGACTGTTTTTTTGATGTTGTTTCTTTTGTTTTTATTTTTTTTGCATCCCAACTCTGAGGGCTTTCAGTTATATGATAGATCATTTATTTTATACTAGAAGACACCTTTTCCATAATTCTTTTCAAAGCATTTTTGACTTCCTGGTTCCTCAGGCTGTATATTAAAGGATTCAGCATGGGGATTACCACAATATAGAAAACAGAAGCTATCTTGTCAGTATCCAGAGAATGGCTTGTTTTTGGCTGCATATACATGAAGATGATAGTGCCATAAAATATAGTGATGGAAGTCAGGTGGGAGGCACAAGTAGAGAAGGCCTTTTGCCTGCCTTCAACTGAATTAATCCTCAGAATGGCAAATAGAATGAATATGTAGGAGAAGAGGACAATAAGAAGAGAGAAAAGGGTATTGAAACCAGCAAGTGTGAACAATACCAGTTCTTTGATATCTTTGTAATGCCTTTTACGGCAGGCCAGACCAACCAGGGGAACATCATCACAGTAGAAGTGATTTATTACATTTGAATCACAAAATGATAAGTGGAATGTAAGGACTGTCTGTAGGAGTCCAACAGAAAAGCCATACACGTATGTACTAACCACCATTTGAATACAGACCCTTCTGTTCATGATAATGGTATAGAGTAATGGGTTGCAAATGGCGACATATCTATCATACGCCATGCCTGAGAGCATATACAGTTCACAAACCACGAACATGATAAAGCAACATAATTGAGTGGCACAAGCAGGTAAGGATATTCTCTTAATTTCTTGGAAGAAGTTCACCAGGGTGTTAGGGGTGACAGAGGAGGTATAGCAAAAATCCACAAAAGCTAGGTTGCTGAGGAAAAAATACATAGGTGTGTGAAGCTGAGACCTGATATGAATTAGCATAATTAACCCAAGATTACTTATGACACTAATTATGTAGATCACTAGAAAGACCCCAAAAAGTAGGGCTTGAAGCTCCAGATTTTGTGTGAGTCCCAAGAGGATGAATTCAGTTATTTCTGAATTATTGCCCTCAGCCATGGAAGATGTGTAGAAGCATTTCATGTCATCCTCTTTAGAATATCCATGCTGGATGATCTTCTACTTCTTGGATTAAGAATTTAACTCACACTTATTTTATGGTGACCATATTGGAAAGATAATCCTCACTGGTCCTATGGGCCATTCTTGGGTTTCATTATTGCCTGCTTTTGATTTGAAGGGATTTGCTCCAGGCATAAATTCCAACATGCTCAGTGGTCTGGGGGATTGATGAAGAAAACAGAATGTCTTGAATTAAATGTGGAATATCATATATATAATATGAAGACCCAGTATTACAACAATAGCAAGAATAATATTTTAGTGATAAAAGAGGTAGGGGCACATTTCAGTAATATATTAAGATTAAATACTGAGCAAACCAACTCAATCGAGAATTAAAACAATCATGACTGTCACTAGACATTATCAGTATGCTAGCCATGCAATAAAAGAAGGGGTAAAAATATTATTTATGAAGTACATGATATTGTATTATGGCATCCAAACCTGTAACTTCAGTGGAGAGATATTACATTTGTTATGATTGTGGAAGTCTTCAGCTACAAGTCAATATAATGAAAAGGATGCTATAATAAGAATGTAACTTCAAGAAATGTGAAAATAAGGGCCCCTGGATGCCTCGGTCAGTTCAGCCAGTTCAGCTGGCTCTGGTCAGGATCTCAGGGATTGAGCTCTGTGTCAGGATCCCTGTTCAACAGGGAGCTGCTTTTCCCTCTCCCTCTGCTGCTTTGTCTTTCTCATCATTTCTATCTCTATCTCTATCTCTCACTTTCAAATAAAATAAATAAAATATTTTTAGAAACAAATTAGAAGCACCTGGGTGGCTCAGTGGGTTAAGCCTCTACCTTCGGCTCGGATCATGATCTCAGGGTCCTGGGATCAAGCCCTGCATCGGGCTCTCTGCTCAGTGGGGAGTCTGTTTCCCCATCTCTCTCTTTGCCTGCCTTTCTGCCTACTTATGATCCGTCTCTCAAATAAATAAAAAAAATCTTAAAAAAAATAAAAAACAAATTTAAAAAAAACAAAAAACACAAATAAGTGTGAAAATACAATTTTTAAGATTCTATTTAAAATAATAAACACCTAGAGTTTAATTTAATATTTAACTTAACAAACTCTTGACCTTATATGTTCCTGTTGTTTATGTTTAAGCTGAATAAACTCATAGTTTAACATTATGTATTACTGGAATGATATTTAGGAAAGAAGAAAATTTTTATGTTAATTCAACAATGTAATGTATGCTGGATAACCCTAAGTATATCTACTAAATACACGTGCAAGAACAGCCTAGACATTTCTTAAAGTGTAATGGATAGTTATTTATCATTACAGATAGTAAACTATATTATAAACTACAGAATGTAAAACAAAATGGGAATCTGTGGCAGGACAGTGAATGTTTATCACAAAAAAAGTGCTGATTTATAGCATCTGTTGATTTTCTGATTTCTATGGTGCAAATATCCACTGTCACTGATTTCAAGCTACAAACTTAAAGCCACTGAACATGGAATTGGGATACAAACAGATTATATCTTTTACAAAATATTAGGAGAGATACTGGTGGTACTTCTATACAAGAGTAGGTTGGTATTATAAGCAAAATCATATAAAATATTATTTAATAAAACACGTATATTTATATTATACCATATGCTAGAGAAACACTTAGAATAAATAATGAGTCTCTTTACAATGTATTTGTATCTATAACTATAAATATCTCTCCTCAATAGATTGATTAATTTCAAAGAGGAAAAAGTTCATTTTATAAAATATGAAAGGATTAGCTAACAATAAGTTGTTCACTAAATTGATCAAATTAAAAGAATGGTTATACCCAGGGCTGGTAAAGGTGTAGGAAAACAAAAACAACCTTACATATCCAAAGAAGGTGAAATTTGTCTTCATCTTTCTAGAAGGCAATATACTAGTAAGCATCAAAATTATTTAAATTAGTCCTGCCGTTAATACAAAGGTTTTAACGCTAAGCAATTAGAGAAATGATAAAAGCATGCAAGTAAATGAATGGTTTCATTTTTACCTACCAAAAACTGAAAGTTGTCCAAATATACTCTGAAATTTATTCATTTATTGCACATCTCAGTAAAACATTAAGTAGTCATTCAAATGCTGAAATAAGTCTGCATTTATTGATACTAAAAAATGTTCACCATATAGCACATTGAAAAGAGCAGAATGCTACACAGGTTATTTGGTGATAAATGATTTCTATATAAGCACATCACATTATGCCCTATAGATCATTTATACACAGAGGGAAAATATACAAACCATGTATGCCACAATGTTAACAGTAATTATGTCTATGAGGTGGTATTGTGGCTCTTCCTCCTTACTCATTGTAATCATCCTTTACATTTTTCATTAACTCTACTTCAACAAGCTTTATTTCAATTTCATTTTTTAAAGATTCATTTATTTGACATAGAGAGGAAGAGAGCATAAGCAGGGGGAAACAGCAGAGGCAGAGGGAGAAGTGGGCTCCCCACTGAGCAGGGAGCCCAATGCAGGACTGGATCCCAGGACCCTAGGATCATGACCTGAGCTGAAGGTAGAAACTTAACCATCTGAGCCACCCAGGCGCCCTTGATTTCAATCTGAAATGTACATTTCCATGTTACCATGCCTTCCACATCTATGAATACTGATAACTTAATTTTTCACATTGGTTATTCTTATAATTTGTGTTTACCTGGTGCCCATATGGATGTTTGAAGTGTTGTCACTAAAAATGACTTCATAATCCCCACATTTTGGGGGGCAATATTTCATTGTGATATGTTGTGATATGTGGACTAATTTGTTAAAAAATTAAAAACAATTCTCCTCAAAGAGGACAAAACCCATTTACAAAATCATCAAATTTGAAGTGAAAATCATGACAACTTTTTTTTATATTAAAATTGTGTGTCAAATCTCCATATTTAATTGGAAGTTCTTAAATCTTACCTTGGGTGGTTTCCTAAATGTTCAACATTTTAGAATTAAGAATAAGAAATCTAAAAATTGTCAATTTAAAAAGTCTTTTACTCTAGGGACGCCTGGGTGGCTCAGTTGGTTAAGCGGCTGCCTTCGGCTCAGGTCATGATCCCAGCATCCTGGGATCGAGTCCCACATGGGGCTCCTTGCTCGGCGGGGAGCCTGCTTCTCCCTCTGCCTCTGCCTGCCACTCTGTTTGCCTGTGCTTGCTCTCTCCCTCTCTCTCTGACAAATAAATAAATTTTAAAAAATTTAAAAAAAAAAGTCTTTTACTCTGAAATGTTTTTATTTTAATCCATTGCCTTCTTAAATCCTAAAACAATAGATTCATCAGATGATATTGTTTTCAACTACTTATTGCTAAGGAAACTGAGGAACAATTTGTAAGTAGAGTAAATTGTGTTCTGATTCAGCCAATGTGAGATCCAGGCTTTTAGACTCCAAGGAATCCGTGCTTTTTAATGGCACAGCTGAGGCAGAGAGAATGCACCAGCCACCAAGACAGGAGATTGCGAATTCAAGGATATCAATAATAAACTTCGGGTATATAGCATACAGACTCACAACCTGCTGCAGGAGTTCTGTCAGAAAACAGGGAGCCATGGAAATGTTCAAATAGTAGGTAAATGTGTTTAAAGAAAAGAGAAGGAAAGAAATTGTTGAGAATCATAAATCAGAGCAGCCAGCCTGTGTCTCTATGATCCGTCAAAGTCAGATCAAAAGTGCACACTGACCTAAGGAAAGTTTAAATGTGATCTTCTCTCTCTGGCTATTAATAACATCTTAGTCTTTTCTGTCATTAAGCATTTAAAGGACTCCTTGATTGAAAGAAAATATATTAGTAAGCATGAGTTGCAAACTCAAAACCATTTTCTGTGTAATTTAAAATTGTAAAATGATCATTGGATTTATTTGAAACATATACATACATATGTATATCTACATATCTACATATGTATATCTATGTATAGATAAATTATCTTATCTATGAATATAAATGTACATCTATTTATCTATATCACAGTTATCAGTTGTGTATGGTAATACTTACTTATAAATTGCTCTCTCAAGTTCGTCAGGACACCTGGGATTAGAACTCAGGTCTTTAGGCTCATAGAAAGATGGAACATGATCTACAAGTACCCATTTACTGTTACCCTTTTCATATTGTTTAATCTTTAAGAAGACTCCAAAACAAACACTACATGTTCTCATTTAATTGAGAAACTGGTGAAAGCCCACACATAGGCTGCATTGTCCAATGGGTTCATTGGGTTTTAAGCTAGACTTTGATTAATAAGGATCAACTTATCCAAGGTTTGCCCAGTATAACTCATATGATCCTTGATACTGGCAAAATGTTCTATACTGTTTCCATTGTTTTGAGTTAATTTATTTGGAATGGATGATGCCCTTGGGATGCAATCCCTGAATTACCTTATTATTTTTTAAATTTTAGAT
Organism: Mellivora capensis; assembly: GCA_004024625.1. Taxonomy (NCBI): domain Eukaryota; kingdom Metazoa; phylum Chordata; class Mammalia; order Carnivora; family Mustelidae; genus Mellivora; species Mellivora capensis. The sequence goes on along the minus strand of PISX010007957.1, from coordinate 75,404 downwards.
AATTGGAAATAATATATGAGGTCTCATAGGCTTAAAAAAAATCAGTTTACTAAAGAGTCTTTTGGGGCCAAGTCAGACTTTCATGTTAGTAGAAAGTTGTGTTAAAACAGTCAGATAGTAAAGTTAGGACGTATGATTATTCTCTTTAATAAAGGCAGTTTGTTAAATTATAATATGGAACGGTTTTTTATTATCATATATTTTTAAGAATTAGCATATTAGGAAAATAATATTTACACTACGCATCTTTGCTTTCCACATGGGATATTGTTAATGTAACCAGATAATTCTGAACTGGGAATTTTGGAAGGTGGGATCAGAACTTTTATCCATGTTCTGCCTGGAACTAGTTATATACCAAATTAATGGTTTTTATGCATTTTTTACTTGAGAATTGGGAAAATCAGTAATTTCCTGTGGAACAAAAATTAATTATTTTTAATACACTTTCCATTTAAAATAAGAGAATGGGTATAAATTGTTATGGTTATTTTTACATCTGAAATCTCATTCTAAGTGAAAATATTTTGAAAATTTCATTATATAGTGAGCAGATATACAGAAATCACATTAAAAATAGACATTCTGACAGTTTTTTTTAAGAGGAAAAACCAGACCATGAAGAGAAGCCTATTCATACTTATTCAAGTCATGTCCTCAATTTCATGAACATTTTAAAAGCCTGGTTTCTACTGATGATAACTTTCTTCAGGGCATCTTTCACTTCCTTGTTCCTAAGGCTGTAGATTAAGGGGTTCAACATGGGAATGATCACTGTGTAGAAGACGGAGGCCATTTTGTCTGTGTCTAGGGAATGGTTTGAGCTTGGCTGTAAGTACATAAAGATGAGGGTCCCATAGAATATGGTGACCGCTAGCACATGAGAGCCACATGTGGAGAAAGTCTTGCGCCTCCCCTCAGCTGAGCGCATCCTCAGGATGGCAGAAATAATAAACATGTAGGAGACAAAGATAACCAGAAGGGAAGAAATGAACATGATCCCAGCACAGGCAAAGATCCAAAGCTGTTTGGAGTGAGTGTCTGAGCAGGTTAGCCTGAGGAGAGGCATGTCATCACAGTAGAAATGATTGATGATATTGGAGTGACAGTAGGAGAGACGAAAGGTGAGGATTGTATGAAACAGTGCAACCAGGAAGCTATAGCCGTAGGGGACAGCCACAAGCTGAATGCAGATTCCTGGGGACATTACAACCATGTAGAGGAGAGGGTTACAAATGGCCACATATCGGTCATAGGCCATGGAAGCCAACAGCAAGCACTCAGCGGTCATGAAGGCCAGGAAACAGCCTAACTGAGCAGCACATGCATTGAAGGAGATAACATTTTGTTTGTATAAGAAGTTTCCAAGCATTTTGGGTGTAATGACAGAAGAGTAACAGAAATCGATAAAAGCTAGGTTGCTAAGAAAGAAGTACATTGGAGTGTTGAGTCTTGAGTCTGTTCTAATGACTAGGATTAAACCTAGGTTGCCTACTACTGTGAAAAGGTAGATAGATAAGAAAACCACAAAGAGTGGCATCTTCAACTCCTGTTGATCTGTGAGGCCTATGAGAATAAATTCTGTCACCTGAGTACAGTTTCTCTGGGCCATGTGTCTTTCATGTACCTGGATGAAAAGAAGAAAATCAGATCTAGTTTAATTAAATTAAGTGTAATGTTTAGCTCCCTCCCCTCCCCCACTGGAAGCTCTCAGAACCCAGTCCTCCTGGGTCTTTATGGAGACTTCACTAAGTTGCCATGACTGAGTCATTGGCCACTGGCTGATTCAGCTTCCAGTCCCCCACTCTAGGGTGGGGTCCAAAAGTTATATCATTAACATAACAAGAGACACGTTTCACCTTCATGTCTCTGTAGCATTTTCTGGAATTGTGAATGAAGACCAAATATATCAGAGAAATAAATATCTCTTGTAAGTCGTTATATCACAGTGTTACAAAAAATATGAGATTACAGTTTCAATCATGGCAAAGCAATGACTAGTAATTGTGTCCCTTTTCCAAGCACTCAAGCTTCCTTGGCTTGTTTGCTGAAATTCAAAATACAGACAATCTTCTGAAGGAATAAATGTAAATTTTCGATTGGGCCTAATTTAATTTATTACATCTCTGAGAAAGAAGAGGCACTGGAGTTTCCAGCTCATTTAGCATTTTTATAATGGACGATTTCTCTTCTAATGACAGATAACTTGCGAAAGATGGCATGTTATTGGGATTGAAGCCAAAAAGAATAGTAGAAAGAATCCTCGTACAATTGAGGTACCTGTATTTGAATTTGGCTTTGTTACTCTCTAGTCACATAAGCTTTAGGGTGGCAAAAATTCAGTTTGTTCCTCATTTTCTTAATCTACACATGATCCTAATTTATATTTAAAAGGATTGTAAATATTAAGAGGAAGTTATTTATCCCCACTGCAGGACAGAGGCGAATACATTTTAAAATAAAAAATGTTGGACACCTGAGAGGCTCAGTTGGTTAAGTGTCTGCCTTTGGTTCAGGTCATGATCCCAGGGTGCTAGGATGAAGCCTGGCATTGGGCTCCCTGCTCAGCAGGGAGTCTGCTTCTACATCTCTCTCTATGTGCCCTCTCTCTCTCTCTTTCACTTTCTCTCAAATAAATAAATAAAATCTTAAAAAAATATATAGAAAATATCGTGTTAAAAAATTGTTCCCCTGATACATTAAAAGGTAGAGATGTACAGAGAAGGCAGCGTATTCACTGGCAGCAGGGTAGACAATGCTTATGGGTCAGGGCACAATACTTCCAGGTCTTAAAACACAGAGGTTATTGAATAAGAAAAATAGAAAAATCCTTAATTGTTGGATGCAGATAGCCATAAAGTTTTATGTGCAATATGTCTTTTAAATTAAAGATGGAGAAGAGTGCCTTAAAATTTTAGATCTTTAAATGTAGTTCCAGCAAAACATAATTACCAAAAGAGAAATATATAGCATAATTAATATGTTTTGTTATATCAGGAAACAGATGAAAGAATCCATCATGAGAAGGTAGATGTTCTTCATAAAGCATAAACATGGAAATCAAAAATACATTTTTAAAGTGTGTGTGTGCAGTGTTTATACCACTTTCTATGGGACGAAGACAATCTCTTGGATATTGATCATCGTTGCCAATCACCATTACATGAAATGAGTAGGTTGCTAAAGCTTTTAAAAGCCTAACTAGTGATCCTACAAATATATAAATTCAGTTTTGAAGTAATTAAGCAACTATTTGATTGGGGATAATGTTTTCAAATCCCAAGATGCTGAATAAGGCTTTACTGCTTGGCAGTTGTAAGAACTTCAGTATGCCATTTTATCTTAAAGGGAGGGTATGCATATCTATGGAAATATCTTGGAAGGCATATTATATATGATCTCTTACTATCTAACTCATGATATTTTATATTCAAATTCCACTCCCATGTCTTCCCTCTGTTATAGCAAACACACATAATCTAATTAGAAAGATTGTGTTGCAGTCCTCAACTGCAACATGCCCCTATAGGCTTCCTTACTTTCATATGTGCTTTTTCATAGGTGCTCTTCTCTACCAGGTGCATGGTGGATGGAGAGCTGGAAGGAAAACTCCCGATTTATCCTTCAAGGTTTATCTAAATCCCGCCTCTTCTGTAGAGATTTCCCTGATTTCTAATTTCCATGCTGCATGATCCACCAGTTTTCTTTTTTGTGCTCCAGAAACATTTTATACCTAACTCATTTTCGTATCATCTCCCATTTCTGGCAGTCATCTGTTTTGATATGTCTTCTCTTAATAGACCGAGACTCCATTCACCTAATGTAGTCCTTTCTATATGCTTGGTAGTGGGGTATCAAATATGACTTTTTCTAACAATATTTCAATACTTACTTCCCTTGCTTATAATTTATGCTATTTACTTATATCAAATACATTAAAGAAATATTGATGACTTGATTTTAATGTGCTCACATATCATTCTTGGTAAAATGACTAAGTTTCACAAAAAAAGAGGACATTTCTGATAAATTATAATCTAGTCCATTAAGTGCCTGACCTTTTCAAATGATATAATAGACATTATTTTGGATATCTCATTTTTTAAAAAAATTCAAATTAATAATAAGAAATATAGTTTGTATAATGGCACATATACATAATGAAATAAGATTAGAGGAAACAGTTTTTACCTTTATTTCAGAAAATGCCACCTAAAATGTTTTATTCTAAAATCCATTCCATTCTATTCTAGTTCATTTTGAAAATACTCATTTTGATCCCAATTTTAAAGATAGTCTTCAAAAATACCTGGGTAGAGGGTGTTCGTATTTCTTCTCCAGGTGAGTTTGGGCAAAGACAGACTGCAGGGTTTTGTCAGTGACTCTATCCCAAGGGATCGTACATAGGAGTATGATGCAAGCAGATCATCAAAAAAATTACAGTCCACATCCCTTAGGGATCCCAGGGATGGAGATGAATCAACAAGATTCTCTGGTTTTATGAAACTATAGATCTAGCTCTTTTTTTAGTATGATGTTATTTCCCTAACATTCCTTAATTTTTGACATTCTATTATTTATTTATTGCTGTGTTAAGAGTTCATGTTTTTGGGGCACCTTGGTGGCTCAGTTGGTTAACCTTCTGCCTTCAGCTCAGGTCATGATCCCAGGTCCTGGGATCAAATCCCGCATTGGGCTCTCTGCTCAGGGGGGAGCTCTCTTCCCCCTCTCTTTCTGCCTGCCTCTCTGCCTACTTGTGATCTCTCTCTGTCAAATAAATAAATTTTTAAAAAAATCTTAAAAAAAATAAAAGAGTTCATGGGACAGCTGGGTGGCTCCATGGGTTGGGCCTCTGCCTCAGGTCATGATCCCGGGGTCCTGGGATCGAGTCCTGCATCAGGCTCCTTGCTCAGCGGGGTCTGCTTCTCTCTCTGCCTCTGCCTGCTTGTGTGCTCTCTCGCTCTCTCTCTCACAAATAAATAAATAAATAAATAAAATCTTTAAAAAAATTAAAAGAGTTCATGAGGTTGTTGCTTAGTAACAAAGTTTGAATTTAACTTTGAAAGAAAGAGAACCTTGTGAACCTTCTTAGAACATATCTTTCAAAGAACTGTATAGCTAATTCTCTCAAGAACTATTCCAGAATATTTTAACACATGATACTCTTTCTTCGGCTTACTCTTTGAAGTGCTCATGAAGCATTTCTTTCTTCTTTCAGGTTGTCTCTATCAGTTATTATTTCATTTCCTTGATGACTTGGTCTAAAGAGCACTTTTCCACATTGTTTAGTTAGTCCATCTGAGGCCAGAGCAAAAGTATGCAGGAAAAACACAGTTTTAATATTCATTGGAAGAAAATGCATTTACTGTGGACTGAATTGTATTGTGCCCTCTCCCCCCACCATTCCCAAGTTGAAGCCCTAACCCCCCAGTATGATGGTACTTGGAGATGGGGCCTTTGGAAGGTGATTAGGATTAGATGATGGGTTAGTGTCCTTGTAAGAAGAGACACCAGAGTACTTCCTCCTCCCCCTACACATGCTAAAAAAGAGGGCATCATGCAAACAAACAATAAGCTAGAGGTCATCAACAAGCCTAGAAGATAGTTCCCACCAGGAACCAAATTGATCAGAAGATTGATCTTAGACTTTCTAGCCTTCAGAGCTATGAAAAAATCAATTTCTGATGGTTAATCCACTCAGTTTATGGATTTTGTTACAGATTGAGAGGACAAAAGCAGCATCTTTGTTGAAACAAAATAACCCTTGATACTGCAAAAGGGGTTTTTTGGTGGGAGGGATTATGGAATTATTTTCCTTTTTAAAATATAGTGCATTGGAGGCCAGCATTTAACTGAGGATGTGCCAGATTTCTCAAATGTATCTTTTAGAGGTATCGAATAGATAGGAGGTAAAAAATACAACTGAAATTATACACAGTATACACAATATACACAGTAACCTTTAAAGATGTAAATGAAAAGGTCAGTAAGGCATTTGGTGCAAATGCCTGGGGTCTTAAACAGGGAGAAGTTTATATCACCAAGGACTATAACTCTGGGCTTCAGTATAGTGGTGGTGATGGTGGTGATGAGGATTTAACATTATTTGTGAGTGATGTGTTAGCATATCTTGTTCACTGAAGACTAAAAAGAAGCAATTCCTTAAGGATCATAGCCTGACATGGTCACATTGTGTCAGTGTTAATTAGAATACATGTATAAGCAAGAACTATGTTTGAAATATTAAATAATTATTCTATGAATAATCAGTACTTTATTTTGTTTTAGGCTGGCAAACATACTTAATACAGATAGTGAATGCCCTGTTCTTATTTATATGTTGTTACAAAATGCCTTGGCTCGGTACCTAGGAATAGGATGTTAGAACAAAAACTAAGGCATCTTCTAATTAAGTTCATGCATATAAATAAATTAGATTGAATTCAAATGACAATGAAGAGGAGTTATTCACTGTGATTTGTTATCACTGTGTTTTTATAATGTTATTTAAACATTAGTTTTTTAAATAAAATAAACGTTAATTTTATATATGTTATAAAAGGCTCTACCCAGAGATTGTGTCATCTTCCCACTTTTTTTTCATTTTTTTCACATTTATTCAAATTTACTGCAGAAAGATTAAAAAACAAGACGAAAAAAATTCCCTCAATTTTTAAGTCTTTAATTAAGAGTCAGCTTAGTTGATCAAATTAGGGGGGAGGGGACAGCAACTAGGAGACACCCAGGGAAACTTCCAAAAAGAAGGCTATGCTCTGCATGTTACTAAGGGGGTGGTTCCTTGACTCTGTGCATGGGCATCATTTGTCACAAATGCATAGCACCATGCAACATAACAAGTACATTTTATATGTAAACAAATAAAAAATTAAGGAGACTGTTGGCAGATACCAGGCAGAAATGCATACTCTGACAAATGCATCTAACTCTATTGTAAATATATGATATAACCACACTGAAGTGTGGGATCAACTGGCCAAAGTAACTTTTGACAATGGTGTTTTGATTAGAAGCTGAAATTATAGACAAAAGAAATTGTATATAAACTATTCTAGTTTGCAAATTTGTTTCTCATGGAGGTTCTAGTTAACAATTTTGAAATTGGCATACTATATTAGAGATGAACAAATAATTAAATGTTTTTTTTAATTGGAAGGGTTTAGGTTTCTCACTGTTGGAGAGAACTTTACTACAGATAAGCATAAACTTAAGTCTGGAATTAATCCTGTGGTAGATGTCTGAATGAACTCATGTTTAGCTTAATATATACAAAGAGCTCTGTCCAATCCTCCATTGGAAAATTTTCCTCAAAATTATGTAGAGGGCTTTAGAGGGGAGGATGAGCCTGGTGGTGGGTATTAAGGAGGGCACATACTGTACAGAGCACTGGGTTTTTTACACAAACAATGAATCTTGGAACACTGTGTCAAAAACTAATGATGTATTTTATCTTGGCTAACATAACACCATTAAAATAAATAAATAAATAAATAAACAAACTAAATAAATAAATAAATAAGGATTATCTAGAGAGTTGGGGAGTTTCTCTTTTCTTTTTCTCCTTTGATCCTCCTGTGGAAGTTCTAGAGAACTTGAAAGGTTTCATGGCATCTCCCTTGAGAAAGTACCTTTGGGACACATTTGTCCCACATTTATTCTCAAATTGTAATGAGAGAGTGGTCTGGGAGAACTTGGGGTTGAGCCTCTGACAAATAAATATATTAATACAGTTGTTTAGAAATTTCCTCATATTATGGAGCAAATTATAACAAATTATGATAAATGATGACAGTGGATGGGTGCCTGGGTAGCTCAGATGGTTAAGTGTCTGCCTTTGGCTCAGGTCATGATCTCCAGGTCCTGGGATCCAGCCCTTCATCTGGCTCCTTGCTCAGCAAGGAGTCTGTTTCTCCCTCTCCCTCTGCATCTCTGCTCCACTGGTGCTCCCTTTCTCTTTCTCTCAAATGAATAAAGAAAATCTGCAAAAAATAATGACAGTGGAAACCCTGGATCTCCATGGTTTAACAAACATGTTGTTAAAACTTCATTTATTTCAATAACATGTGAGATTACATTTTAAATAAAACCCACACAACTATTTTTCTAATTCTATGTTTTGCCTAGCAAGATTACTGAAGAGAAGTTATACTTCTTAACACGTTGGAAAGAACAACCATTTTCCAAACAATGTTAGTCATTCAGATCTCAAATTTTCCAAGTGATGAAATGTCATTTTTAAGTTTAGATTTTATAATTATGAAGCAACAGAAGCCCTGGTGAACTCCAGGTCCTCATGAGTACTACTGCAACTAATAAAAATACTTATTATTGGAGGTACAAGTGGACATGGTTGCTATAAGGAACAGAGGAGCCACAGACAGGGGTCAGGCGCAGTACTGGTGAGAGAGACTTCCATTGGCAAGGTCAAACTTTTGATATGCCTGTAAGGAAGTGGAAATCAGAAAACTATGGGCTACAGGGGACTATAGACTATATTTAGATCCATAGTTTTCAGGCAGTGCCTTGAATAGTCATCTGATTCTGCAGAGAGGACCCCAGTGTTGTTGAGTGACCTGAAGGAATATGTTTGGAAAATGCGTTAAGAAGGACAATAGGGCCAATCTTTGTGCCTCCCATCCCATTCAATCAGAGGAGCCATAAACAGTGTTGTTATTATTAATAATAACAGGGCTATTGTTATAATAATTCATTTGTGACCAAAGTAATTCTGTAAAAGAAAACAAATTAAAGCCATATGCTTCGTACAATCCCATCATTTTACCAATGAGAGGGAAAAAATGGATTTCCAAAAGTAATTTTACTAATGGTTCTATGAAGAGTCAGGTTCATACCTGTTGACATTGACATCTATTCGTCTTCCTTCTCCTAGAAGAAAAGGGATCCAAGTTTTGTGGCTAAGAAATAAACTAGACCTGCCTATAAATCCTAAAGAATTATTCAGACTTTTACTTTTTCAGTTTTGTCTTTAATCATCTGAGCCTATTTTGTGATAAGAAGTACTGGAAACACTCCAGAAAGACTCAGCATGCTGACAGTGACAAATATCAAATAATTTTCATGTTTAAAGATAATTTATTATCAAAGAGGCATTATTTTCTGACAAATTATACAAATAATGTAGTGTACAGAAATTATAATACCATCTTAAGTTGAGTTTCCCAAAAAGGACACACTGAGTCAGTAATTTGTATAAATGTAATTTATTAGGCATTATTCCCAAGGGCAGTCATTAAGTTGAGTAGGAAGTGAGGCCTGGAAAAGAAATAGACCAAGCATGGGTGCGGTGCCAAAATCCCATAATAGGAACTTCAATTAGATTCCATTGCAGAGTTCTGGAAACAGGGTAGGTCACACTTTGCAGTTGCTCTAATGAATAGGCTAAGGAACCTGAGTGTTTATACTCCTGTGTACATAGCAGTAATTGGCTAAGGTCTATCCCTTGCAGGATGTAAATTCCCAATAACTTCATGGTCACCTGGAAGGCAGGCAAAGCATCTTCACAAAACCTAATATCATTCTCCACCTTGAGAGGGGAAAACACAATACAAATAAGGTAAAGGGATCACATGAGGCAGTGGTTTTAAAAGTGTGGTCCTGGACAAGCAGCATCAAGCCACGCTGGGAACTCGTTGGAAATGCAAATTCTTTGGCTCCCCAAGAGAACTACTGAATCAGCAACCCTGGGGATTTGACCCAGCAATCTGTGTGTGTGTGTGTGTGTTTTTTTTTAAGATTTTATTTATTTGACAGAGAGAGATCACAAGTAGGCAGAGAGGCAGGCAGAGAGACAGAGAGAGAGAGGAGGAAGCAGGCTCCCTGCCTAGCGGAGAGCCTGATGCGGGACTCGATCCCAGGACCCTGAGATCATGACCTGAGCTGAAGGCAGAGGCTTAACCCACTGAGCTACCCAGGCACCCCTACCCAGCAATCTGTGTTTTAATGATACTTTCAAAATGCTTAAGTTCGAGAACAAACCAAAGATGGTTCACAGAAGGAGCACTGACTGTATCCATTGCAGATACTATTTTACTAAAGCAGTAATTTTAACACAAAAATTATGGTGATATTTAAATCCTAAATGGCAAGTGCCTTAAACTAGGTACATCTTTTAATATGGAAGGTCCCTTTATGTGGTGATCACTTTGAAGGGTTAGGTATATAACTTTGAGAGCAGAAGGTTGAGGGAGCTTGGCTGCCCTGTATTAATTTGAAAGAATGTTGGACTGTCTGGTTCAATCTGGATAGCATATATTAAAGTAAAAAAAAAATAGACTTTAAGATAAGAAATGGTGCCAAAACAAAGAGGTGCATGTAATAATGATGGTAAGAAAAAAAAACCAGAAAATTTAGCGATTATGAATTCATGTATAACTTACAAAGGCATCCCAAAACATATGGAATAAAATGGGCAGAGAGGAACGTTAAAACATAATTTAACTGGGATTTAATAACACTCAACAATTGATTGAGTAAATAAAGAGAAAATTATCAAGGCTATAGAAGAAGACTTGAAAAACACTCTCTACCACCTTGACCTGAATAATAACTCTACAACAATTGCTTCAGAAACAGCTGTTTAGGACAGGCTTTCTCAACTGAGACTATTAGCCTTTTGGATTCGATCAGTTTTCTTGTGTGAGGGACTTGCCTGTCCATTGTAGGTGATTAGTATCATCCTCACCCTTGATCTTCTAGGTAAAAATGGTCTTCCTTGATGCCATTTTGTCATGGTCAAAATAAGAACATTCCACACATTGCCAAATGAAAATCACTCTCCATTGAAACCAATGGCATATAGTTTTCTCTTGGCATTTAATTTGGAATATATTACTGAAGCACTCATAAATATAAAACCACTCTTATTATCCTAAACCAGCTGTTCAAGGTGTCTAGACTTCTGTCTGTTCTTGGCCAGTACGTAGTTATTTAACTATCAGATGTCATAAAAAATTGTACATATTATTTCATTTGAGAAATGACACGATGTAAATTCTTCTGGTATTTTCTACATATAAATTTTAATTCTACGTCACACTTATTTACAAAGAATTCAGAGGATGATACTATTTTGCAGTGAACAAATGCTTATTGACCACCAACTAGGATCAACACATTCTACTAGTTTACTTAATCAAGGAAAAAATCAGATTGTGAAGGAAAGTCCACTTTTATTTATTCAATTCATTTTTTTTCATATTTTATAAACACAAAGCCTGGCTTCTACTGATGACAACTTTTTTCAGGGCATCTTTTACATCCTTATTCCTGAGGCTGTAGATTAAGGGGTTCAACATGGGAATGATCACTGTGTAGAAGACGGAGGCCATTTTGTCTGTGTCTAAGGAATGGTTTGAGCTTGGCTGTAAGTACATAAAGATGAGGGTCCCATAGAATATGGTGACTGCCAGCATGTGAGAGCCACATGTGGAAAAAGCCTTGCGCCTGCCTTCAGCTGAGCGCATCCTCAGGATCGCAGAAATAATAAACATGTAGGAGACAAAGACAATCAGAACAGAGGAAATGAACGTGATCCCAGCACAGGTAAAGATCCAAAGCTGTTTGAAGTGAGTGTCTGAGCAGGTTAGCCTGAGGAGAGGCATGTCATCACAGTAGAAATGATTGATGATATTGGAGTGACAATAGGAGAGATGAAAGGTGAGGATGGTATGAAACAGTGCCATCAGGAAGCTATAGCCATAGGGGACAGCCACAAGCTGAATGCAGATTCCTGGGGACATTACAACCATGTAGAGGAGAGGGTTACAAATGGCCACATATCGGTCATAGGCCATGGAAGCCAGCAGCAAGCACTCAGATACCATGAAAGTGAGGAAACAGCCTAACTGAGCAGCACATGCATTGAAGGAGATAACATTTTGTTTGTATAAGAAGTTTCCAAGCATTTTGGGTGTAATGACAGAAGAGTAACAGAAATCGATAAAAGCTAGGTTGCTAAGAAAGAAGTACATTGGAGTGTTGAGTCTCGAGTCTGTTCTAATGACTAGGATCAAACCTAGGTTGCCTACTACTGTGAAAAGGTAGATAGATAAGAAAAGCACAAAAAAGGGCATCTTTAATTCCTTTTGATCTGTGAGGCCCATGAGAATGAAGTCCTTTACATGGGTGCAATTTTTCTGAGCCATATCTTTTCAAGACATCTGCATTAGGAAGTAGAAAAAAGAGTTAAATAGAAGTTGACATTCCAGTAAGTAGTATTTTTGTACTTTAATATGTTGTAAAGAAGCTTCATTGCTAATATAGAGATTGTTAGCATTTTGAGATTCTGTGAATGAGATGGAGAACAGAAAGAGTTGTATGTGGGAATAGCCTATTTCTCTTCTCTCAAATGCAATGTGTATACAAAGGTGGGACCCACAGAAAAGTTCACATTTTCTTGGTTTCTGTTCAAAGGTCTTGTGCATTAGGCTATTTAAAATTATAATGTAACCTGTTGAAATGTGTAAGTTATTGTTTTTATTGGAAAAAATATTAACATTAATAACATAAAGTAACATAACTCTTCTGTAGTGGCATCACCCTGACAGATCTGTCATTGTACCTGTGCAGAAACAAGTCCCCAATGCCCCAATGCTGGTGAAAACACTGTGTTTTCTATTTTACTTTAATAATTTATTGCTTAAAGGCCCTTCTAGGTTGCAATATAATCTTCATAGTTATGTTACTAATTCAAATACTGACGATGGGTACGTATGGTAGGTACAATGAGGTATTTATTGGCCGCATTTGATCTCACTAAACCTTTCTGTAAAAATCATATTATTATGTCCACCTTACAAGCGAGGAAGAAGAAATTGAAACAGTTAACACCTGAAACAAAAGCAGATAGGTAGTCTGAATACAGTTAGTTAGATTTCACACCCAAATGATTTTGACTCAGGAGTCCTTATCTCATTATTATTTTTAAATTTTGCTTGCTACACATAGTGCACAAACATCTTTATCTCTGAAGCATGAACCTACATGAACAAAGGGAATGGACCCTCCCAAATTTTATAATATAAGATATATTATATTTTACTATAACCTATGTTATGTTAACATATGTAATATATTTAATATAGTCTACATTATATATTACATTATATATTACATAATAATTCTAATTATAATAGTTTATAAATTGATCCTTTTCAAGGGACTTGGAAATCTATGTCTCTATAAGTCAATTTATATTTCTTTCAACTTGCTTATCTTTTATTAAGGGAACATAGATTTGAATTATGTTTCATATATTAATTTTCTTTTTCTTACTTTAAGATGGATCTCTATTTTTCTTATTCATTTTACCTAAATTTCTTTTTTTCTCTTTTGAAGGATTTATAATTAATGTGATTTATTTTTTTGAAATAGAAAGTATTATTGTGCATTGCCCATGGAACTAACCAAGTTAGATCTCTCTATATATGCATCTATATAATTCTGCTAATTTTTAATCACTGGGTATTTAATCTTTAGTGGTCTGTAAAATGCAGATAATGACATTATATAAGTCAGAAGAAGGGGACAGATAGTTCTTGGCATTAGTGATTGACTTTCATATGCTTGACTTTTGTAATTGAATTATTGAGTATCTAAAATTGATGGAAATTTATCTTAGTAGGCATAAAAATTATAGAATCATATTCTTACTTATTAATGTCATCTCTCTCCTCTTTTCCTTCTCTCAGTCTCTCTCTCTCCCTTTTTATTTCTCTGTTTCTGTCTTTCTTTCCAACTCTTACACCTGAGAAATGAAAACAAGTCTTTTCACGTGATGGCATAGAGCTTATAAATATATCCAGAATAATAGTCTCATGACTCAGCATGTGCTTATCTCACAAATTCTTTTGTGTTCTACTAGAATCTGTCTTATTCTAATTAGTCAAAATAATCTTGGTGAAGATTCTAAAAAGTGAACCATGATCTAGTAGTACTTACAACACAGCTTCAAAAGCTACACTCTGGCACAACACACACCATAACTATTTTCACCAACCTCAGTAGATAAGTAACTCACCTACAAACAGACTTAAGCAACACCTCCTGCCCTGATCTATGAGCAGGACTGTGCACATTCCATCCTTGTCTTGATTATGTCCCACTGCCACTCCCTTAGAAGCCTATGTCAGTTCACTCATTCTCTCTTCCAATAACATATGTTGAGAAACACTAATTTCCAGGCACTACTGTCTGAAGACAGAGCAGCCAGAGAATAGGCAATAGACTAGAGTGGAAAGAAAGAAAGCTTTATTCAAATTTCCTTTATTTTTCTGGTCTTTTTTTCTTCTTAATTGTTTTGCTCCACTTCTGAAACAGAAAACTGACATTTGTACATACAAACCACTTTACTTTGTATGAAAAATAAAATGTGGGTAATTATATTTAAAAGTGTATGCAAATTTTTATAATCTCATCCCCGAATGTTTTATAATCCCTTCCATTTAATCTTCTCCACCATCAGTGGACATCCGTCGGTCCAGTTAGCAGAGTTGGGCTCCACTTGTCAATGACATGCCTTTCCATGCTTCTTTGCTTTGTTCTTACTGTTCCTAAAACTCTGCTCCACAAGAAAAATGATGAAGGGAAATTCATTTATCCTTAAGGCCTATTAATAAACATCATCTATTCTGTGAAGAGCTACTTCCCATGTTAACATATTTCATATTTTTGTTCTAGAATCCCTTTAGACATGATTCATTTATAGGTTTTGCCACATGTATAACAACCATTTCTTTCCATAACTCTTCCCTTGCTAGGTGTTAGTTAGACACTTACGGTTGAGAGTCATGCTGGCATTTTGTCATTTCTTAATGCAGTCTCCTCTAAACATTAGGTAATGAAGAATTAAATATTAACACTGAGTGAACTAATTTAAGATTAATATCATAGGGCACCTGGGTGGCACAGTTGGTTGAATGGGTTGAATGTCTGTCTTTAGCTCAGGTCATGGGGCCAGAGTTGGGCTCCCTGCTCAGTGGGGAGTCTGCTTCTCCCCACTTTCACCCCACTCTCACTCTCTCTGCCTCAAATAAATAATAAAATCTAAAGATTAATATCATAATAATAATATTTGACTATTTCTTCCCCTTATTCTTATGTTATAGTCAGTGATTTGGAAAATATTTCTAATGACACATTGATGACCTTTGTCCAATATACTCCCAGCTAATTCTGAGTAAAATATTTAGTTACTGTAAATGCAGAAACACAGTTTTGATAGATTATAATAATATGGTAAATCATGGGCCTGATTTTTCCCAAATTGTCTCATAGATTCTAAACTGGAATTTTTAATTTTTAATCTAAAAAGAAATTACATATATGAAATAAAATATATACATATATAATAAATATATAATCTAAAAGGAAAAATATATAAAATATATTTTTAACTCTAAAAATAATAAATAAATAAATAAATATATATGTATATACCTATATACATATATATATATACACACAACTAATTAAAATCAGGGAAAACACTGTTCATGTTACAAAAGATACTCCAAGCTTTTTTATCTAGTCCATCGTATTATACTCTATTTCATTTTTAAAATTCTTGTCTTGAGCTGGGGTAATAGGGATGTTATTACAAGTCAATAAGTCAAAGTTGGCCATTTTGAAAAATGCTCTTCTGACCTACCCGGGTAGAAGGCATTCCTGTTTCTCTTCATAATGGTTTCGAATGGCAGCTGACTACATGTATTTATTAGTGTCTCTGTCCCAAAGGATCTTACTTCAAATGCAAATAAGATTATCAGAAAAATTATAGTACATGCTCAACAGGGATCTCAAGGCAGGCTGAAGATCTATTGCTGTGATTCCCTGTTTTTGAAGAACTGCATATCTATAGCTCTGCCTTTAGTACAAAGTTTTTGCTCTGAGGTTCTCCTAACTCTAAAAATATTATTAGTTAATTTTTAAAAAGATTTTATTTATTTATTTGACACAGAGAGATCACAAGTAGGCCAAGAGGCAGGCAGAGAGAGAGAATGGGAAGCAGGCTCCCCACTGAGCAGAGAGCCTGATGTGGGGCTTGATCCCAGGACCCTGAGATCATGTCCTGAGCCGAAGGCAGAGGCTTAACCCGCTGAGCCACCCAGGTGCCTGCCACTTTTCATTTTAAGAGGGGAGAAAAGTACCTTGTGTTCATGTGTGTGTTTACTCCAAAACATGGACGAAGCTCTCCAGCTTATTCAAGGTCCCTGTGGCAGACATTTTAAAGAGGGCCATGGAAAACCAACACTACATTTTCTATGGGAATTTGTAAACTTTATTCAGTGAGTCCTGCCTATACTTTACGTGATGTTCTTGTTTAACATCAGTTCACAGTTTTCTGTTCAGACTTGTACCAACCACTGTAAGGATCCATATTTAACTTATGGTTCAGTTCCTCTTCAACATCCATTTCCTCACTCATGTCTCATCACAAATAAGATTTATAGGGCATCGTGTCTATGAATAAATGGGTAATAAAGACCATTTCCAGTGAACAGAGCTTGGCTGATCAGGCAAACCAATTTAGTAAATTAAGGACTTCCATCTTATAACATTAGACTATATGAATATATCAACATTTTAACATTGAGTAACAGGGGATGTGTTCTAAAAGACTCTACATAATTTTATTCTTTGCTATTATCTAGTGGATCTATTCGTTCCCATGCCTACGTTCAGGGTAATGAGAAGATTCCAAAGGACTATGTGGCCTCCTCACTTTCCTAAAGCATCTGCTCTAGCTGTTCATTCTAAAACTAGGACCATTCATCAATAATTTTATAATAAACTAGAGGAAGGAAGAAACAATGCAAAGTATCAACGAACAGCTTTGTCACAATGTTAGTGCAACTGACAAAAGAAAACTTTTCTCTGGAATGCCTCATATTTCATATCTCCATTTTAGAACTAATTTAAATTAATTTGTAAGGAAATTAGTAGAGAAAAGTTTTAAAAGGATTTGGGGGAGTAATCCAAGGATACCCTAATTACAACATTTTCATGTCTATGAGTCTAATTTTGTTTTGTTGGATTACATTTCATCTCTTATATCACAATTATTATGACTAAAGATTTAGTGCCTATACTTGAAGAAACTCTTAACAATGAAATTCATTTATAAGTAAAGTGAATATACCCATAGAATATTAATATGATTTTCCATATACAGACATAGCTCAAAGATATTGAGGGTTTCATTCCAGACCAATGTAATAAAGAAAGTATCACAATAAAGTAAATAAAATGAATTTTTTGCCTTCCCAAGGCATATAAATTTTATGTTTACACTATACTGTAGTCCATTAAGTGTGGAATTGTAGTACATCAAAAAAATGTACAAATCTTGGTTAAAAAAAAAACTTCATTGCTAAAGTATGTTAACCATCAACTGAGCTTTCAGTGAGTCATCATTACTGATCAGAGATCACCATCACAAAAGTCTGAAATATTGCAAGAATGACCGAAATGTGCCAGAGACACAGAGTGAGCAAATGCTATTGGAAACATGGTGCTGATAGACTTGCTCAAGGCAGGATTGCCTCAGACTTTTTTTTTTAAACTGTAATATCTGCCAAATTCAATAAAGCAAAGTGGAATGAAGTGACATATGCTGGCATCTCTTCCAGTATAGTTCTTAATTATTTGTCAGGACTCATTCTGAAGGTTAAATGTCAGATCACCCATGGAGTTGATTAAAATATGGACTTTTTGACCTTTATGTGGTGATGCTGATTTGACAGGTCTGAGACACAGGCTGGTTACCTTTATGCAAAATTGTACAACAGATTTTGGTGTACACTCACTCATCAAGAACTATCAGAAGGCAGAATAAAAATGTTTACAAAAACAATTTAAATGTCCCGCTAATGGTATAAGGAATTCTCACACAGATGATTCCTGAATGTCTAATGATATCACAATACAATACATATATTGCACACAAGAAAGAAGGTTGATATTTAGAGTAGCGAGAGAGGAAAATATTACAGAATCCAGTAAGTTTATGAGTCAACATGAACCTATCAATGACTGCACTCTGGGTCTTTCACTGAAAAGTTATATAAATTATACTAATTGCATTAAAATAATTTCAATGATATTTGGTTAGTCTTCAGAATATAAATTTATCAGTGGTATATATATATATATTTTTTTTTAGTCAAACAGTATTAAGAAAGAGGAAGTTTTATTTTAAATATGCTTTTCAGTTTGATTTTACCAACTTGGTTATGAAAAGGATTTTAGCCATCTGTAATAACAGTTCCTCAGATGCCATGATCCAGTATATCCCAACATAACCAGTCAGAAAGCAAAAAGGAAACCAAAGGATAAGAAAGAACAACTTACTTCTCTCAGCCATATTGTATTGCTCTGTTCAAACCTACTTAAAAATTTTTTTAACGTCAATATATCCTGACTCCTGGAAATATTTCTTTGAAATTGGGTACCAACATATGAAGTTAGCAAATATTGCTCATTCCTGTTTTAACCTCATATTTCCAAGAACTTCAGTTTACTTTTTGATTCAGTGCTTCCCAAATCCCAGCTCCTTTTAATTCCTGGAGTTACTTTTAAACCTATAAGTCAGCCACCTAATGTTTGTTTTCTCTGACATGTGATACCTTATCTTAGCCATTTCATCATTTACCTTTGAAGTTCTAAAATTAAGTTGATTTAAAAGAGCAGCATGAATTCGCCAGAAATCTCTGTAAGGCAGCCTTCACATCCTTGTTCCGCAGGCTGTAGATCATGGGATTCAACATGGGGATCACCAGTGTGTAAAACACGGAAGCAATTTTATCAGTATCCAATGAGTAGTTAGCTTGAGGCTGCAAATACATGAATAGCAGTGTCCCATAGAAAACTGTGACTGCCAAGATATGCGAAGCACATGTGGAAAAGGCTTTTTTCCTCCCTTCTGATGAACGCATCCTTAGAATGGACAAAACAATGTTGACATAAGATACTAGAACTATAACTAAGGACAAAACCAAATTTGTAGCTGCAGATATAAACACGATTGTCTCTGGAAGGTAAGTATCAGAGCAGGATAATGTTAATAGCGGGACAATATCACAGAAAAAATGATTGATTACATTGGAAGAACAATAAGACAGAGAAAATATGCAAGATGAAACCACAATAGCTGTGGAAAAGCTGTAAAGGTATGTGAGGGACACCAACAGGAGGCAGATCTGTGGAGAGACCACCACCATGTAGAGCAACGGGTTGCAAATGGCCACATAGCGGTCGTAGGCCATCACAGCTAACGTGAACACCTCAGCTACAATGAAGACCAAGAACCCTCCCAGTTGAGTGGCGCATTCATAGTAGAAGGTGGTTTTCTTCTTTACTAAAAAATTGATTAGCATTTTAGGAGCAATGACAGTAGAATCACCAAGATTGATGATAGCCAAGTGCCGGAGGAAGAAGTACATGGGCGTTTGGAGCTGAGAGTCAACACTGGTGAGGGTGATGATGCCCAGGTTCCCTGCCATGGTCAGCCCGTAGATCAGCAGGAAAACAAAGAAGAAAAGAAGAGTGGGATCTGGAGGTCTGGTCGATCTGAGACTCCAGTGAGAATAAACTCAGTGACCTGGGTGAGATTTCCAGGAGCCATGAAAGGGTTTGGATAGTCATCTGTTTGGAGAGGAAAAGGAGGAGTGGTTACAAACTTTAAGGAATTATTTCCTAGGATAGTCATTAGATAGTATATTCCTTAGGTGAAATTTCCTGGAACCATGTACTAATCCAACTCAGATATTAAAATCAAAGTTCAAGGACTAATTAAATGAAAGTTGCTATCGTTTGGAAGAGAGATAAAGCAAGCAAGCATAGCAAATTAAACAGGTGATCTAGCATCATGCATTATTTGATGATTTACTTCCTCAGCATCTTTTTAAATTATGAATACCTTATTAGCTTACGAACATTTGAAGCCATGGTTCATATCTTCATATCATGTCTTTTGAGTATGAGAAAGGCTTGAGGAATTGTATGCCTCCAAATAATCCAAGGTCTCCTTGTGATTTCCTAATCTGGGATTTGATTTTTCTGAAGATTGGATGATTCTAGTCTCTATATTGTTTCATTTCTTTCATCCTATTTTTATATAACTTTTATTTGATGGGCAATGAATTTGTAATTTCTACCATCCATGTTTGGCAACTGCTTTTTTCTCATTTTCCATTTTGTCAACTCAGGCAAAAATACATGGAGACATGTCTTTTATTTTTCTGATGACTGATTTTTTCCTAGCTCTCAGAAAATAAGATCTGTGAAAATTACAAATTTTTATAAAACAATTCATTATGCTTTATCGGAACTAATTCCTTTTTCTTTCTTTCTTTTTTTTAAAAGATTTTATTTATTTATTTGACAGGGAGAGAGAGCATAGTTGGCAGAGAGGCAGGCAGAGAGAGAGAGGGAAGCAGGCTTCCCACTGAGCAGAGAGCCAGATGTGGGGCTGGATCCCAGAACCCTGAGATCATAACCTGAGCTGAAGGCAGTGGCTCAACCCACTGAGCCACCCAGGCACCTCCCTTTTCCTTCCTATTCATAAACGTTCCTTTTTTTTTTTTAAGAATTTATTTATCTATTTGTCAGAGAGAGAAGAGTGTTTGAGTGAGCACAAGCAGAGGAGTGGCAGGCAGAGGGAGAAGCAGGCTTCCTGCTGAGCATGGAGCCCAATGCAGGACTCACCCCAGGACCCTGGGACCATGACCTGAGCAGAAGGCAGATGCTTAACTGACTGAGGCACCCAGGTGCCCATAACTTTTACTTCTTGTCCCACAAGTTATAAAATTCCTTGTATTTTTTCCAATATGCTTATTTTTAAATAATATTTTTAATTAACGGAATTTTATAACATTATTTTTTTAATGTATAATATACCTGGCATTCATTTTTAGTTGATCTTTTTCTCAATGTATTTTCCTAGTTCTGATATTTTTCACTACTATAGTGATGATAAAACTCCTTACATTATAGAGCTTCTATGATAATCTCATTGCATATATTTGGCAAAGAATCAGTGTGTTATTATAACATGACTGAATATTCTACACATATTTGTTTCAAGGATGATCATCTTTTCCTAACTAAGCCAATTAGAATACCTTCCCAATCCCAACTGATAGTTCTAGTGGTAGGCACCTGGTCCAAAGAAATCTTGTGATCATGTCTTATCTGAAGACCTGGGCTTAAATTCTAGACAGTCAAGACTATATCATCATTTAACATAACATCTACCCTTTAACAAAATTTTAAGTATGCATACACACAAGATAATAATAATAATAATAATAATAATAAATGTGGGTGGAAGGAAACATTTGGAGATGATGGATATAGATATGATACACTGTGGTGATGGTTTCACTGATGTATTTCCAAGCTCATCAAATTGCACCCCTCAAACATGTATACAGTTTTTTGTATGTCAACTCCCCCATACCATGCCTCATTCTGATCTATCTTCTCTGTATTTACAATTTTTAATATTTTGTCTGCAGCTTTCAGACTCTCTATTGTCTTCCTTGGGGAGCATATCAACTATAAGCAAAAGAGAGTGCTTCTAAATTAGATCAGCTCCTCTATTTCTGCTGGAATCTGATATGTTGCTAGTTATATGCTCTATATTCAAGTGGAATAATAAATGTTAAAAAGCAAGCATTTTAAAAAAGACAAACATCCTATTCATCCTCTAATTTTCTCTTTTAAAATTCCATATTTATTACTGGCCAATTTCCATAAATACTTCCCCATCCTAAACATCCTCCTCTCCTACTTCCTTAGGTCAAGCTTTCATTAACACCATTACTGACTACTGCATCCTTCTTTCTTTCCATATCATAATTCTCTCAAAGTAGTTGGTAGACAAATGGTAGTCATTAAAGCTTTTTGAATAATTATGGTATGTAAGCTGAGCTGTTTTTTAAAATAATAATTGCAAGATGCTTTAGATTTATTTTCAGTTCATTCCACAATCAGGGCCATACCAATTTTCTGGTCATACTATCCTATCAGCACACACTAACATAAATTTTCATCTCTGGTGTTCTATGTCCTACTCATGTTGATTCTTCTGAGATTACCCCATTATTTGTATGTGAGAAGTGATGTGTTACCTGAATGAAATTTGCTCATCCTTTAGAGCAGGGGTCACATGTGATCAGAAAGTAGAAATGAATATAGTGTCAAATGAAGCCAGCAAACTTGAATTTTGGAGTATTAAAGAATGTCACTTCTGATCATACTCTAGGTATTTCAGGTTTTCTTATGAACACTAATGAGTAACAAGGAGGATAAAAAGATGATTTATCTTTAAATTGGTACCAAGGTATAATGGCTAATGAATGATAATAATAGTCTTACATTTACAATTTTCCATACATTAACATTTCTAGACTTATCACTAGTTTCCATACATTAACGATTCTTTTGTATTATGAAATTATAAGGGAGATTATTTTTAAAAAATTATTTATTTATCTGAGAGAGAGAGAGAGGGGGCATGAGTTGGGGAAAGGGGCAGAGGGAAAGGGAGTAGCAGACTCCCTGCTGAACAGGGAGCCCCATGTGGAGCTGGGTCCCAGACCCTGGGATCATGACCTGAGCTGAAGGCAGATGCTTAACCTACTAAACTACCCAGGCATCCCTGGGGCAGAATTTTTTAAAACGTAAATTTATTTTGGGGGCACCTGCATGGCTCAGTCAGTTAAGTGTCTGACTCTTGACTTTAGCTTAGGTCACGATCTCGGAATCATGAGACTGAGCCCTAGTCAGGCTTCATGCTCAGCAGGGAGTTTGCTCGAGATTCTTTCCCTCTGTCCCTACCCCTGCTTGTACTGTCTCTCTCTCTCTCTCTCTCTCTCTCTTTCTCTTAAAAAAAATTTTTAGAAGAAGGTAAATTTATTTTTAAATGTCTTATTGTGGGTCATGTGAATTAAGGACAACCCAGCAAATGAACATTTTCTTCTTGTGATTTAATTTCCCCCTAGAGAAAGTTACAGAGGTTCTGTATTATCAAACCAAGAATCTTGAGGTTTGCAGTTTCTTAAAGTCCCACTCCCACTTATGCAGTGTCTTTTCTTTTTCTTTTTTTTTAAGATTTTATCTGTTTATTTGAGAGAGAGGCAGTGAGAGAGAGCATGAGCGAGGAGAAAGTCAGAGGAAGAAGCAGACTCCCCGTGGAGCTGGGACCCCTATGGGGGACTCAATCCCGGGACTCCAGGATCATGACCTGAGCCGAAGGCAGTCGTCCAACCAACTGAGCCACCCAGGCGTCCCCAGTGTCTTTTCTTAAACTGAAGATTTTTTTTTCCTTTTGAGATCTTTTTAACTGAAATGTCAACAGATTTACTTTACTGTAAGATAGATGGCTTATCTAAATATGTTTTATTATTACATTGATTACATATTATGTTTCTATACATATTTTTACATGGTATTATCAGATTTAATGGATATTTTCTTGTGAAAATTTGTGATGTTGTATTCTGAAAAGGGACATCATTTGGAGTTTGGATAGTTGTTTCTAGTTTCTTTTCACAGGATGCCCCAACCTGCACGTTTCAATGCAGTTTTCATTCTAGCTAATATTGCAAAAACAGAACTATGATGAAGTGAGCAAAAATTAATTGTTTCTGTAGTGATATAATTTATTTAAGCATATAAGACATAATAATGCCAGTTCTGATTTGGAGACATAAATAGTTGGATTATATTTAACAACATAAATTCTCCGCAAAGTTACAAATCTTGGAAACAGACTACTTTAAGTATTTTATTATTTGATTATACATGTCAAGTGTATAGTCAAGTGCCTTCCAAAATGAAATAAAAAGCTCAGTTTGAGGGTTCATTTTGGATCTTTCAAAGGCCATTATACAAAATAAGATAAATATTTTCTACCTACCTCTAATGGAGAATCTGCTTCAGGCTCTTAGTGAGAATCTCTAAATGGGGTTCAATAAAATAGCTGAAACACAGGTGATTCTAGGATCCACAAGTTGCCTTTTACATCCTTGGGGAAGATGCCACTTGGGAATGGCTCCTTAACAAGATCTTCCCCTAAGAATTCAACCAGAGACTCTTTGAGTCATCTTTGTGTCAGTATGAACCAACATTACTGAAGTGAGTTCAATTCCCTGACACGGTGATTAAGGTGTATCTGCCAAAATAAGTCATTTGTATTCAGAGATTCATTATTACAAAATTCCAGTATTAAAGAGATAGAAACTAATGGTCAAGCAGTGAAGTTAGAACAAACTCTATCTAGAGGTTCTGGGTGGCTAATTCAGTTTAGTGGCTGCCTTCAGCTCAGGTCATGATCCTAAGGTCCTGGGATCGAGTCCCACATCTGGCTTCCTGCTTATCGGGGAGCCTCTTTCTCCCTCTGCCTTCTTGTCCATCTGCCTGCTGCTCACCCCGACTGTTCTCTCTCTCTCTGTGTCAAAAACCCAAAAACAAACAAACAAAAAAACCAAACAAAAAACCCTCTATCTATAAATAGTATTTTTATTATGCCACCATTTCTCCTTTTTCCTTCACTTTTACTTCAAAGAATACATAATCATTATTAACATAATCATTATTTCTAGGATTAGAATCTTGTGGATGTTAAAAGGAGGATGTGTCCTACCAAAAGAATCTACAGGTAATAAGATTATGATTTTAATTATTTTTTTAATGACTATTTCAGGTAAGAAGAGGTAAAACATAACTAGTAGAGAAAAGTCAAACACAGTACTTAAAATAGAAACCCTGGGACATGTCCATAAATTTCCTGTCACCACATAAATATTTTAAAGACTGATACTATATACATATGTTTTATATTATATACATGTGTATATATACATATATAGTATTCAGTATGTAAATATATATGTATTGTTATACATAATATATAACATATAAATAATATATATGTGTATATGTAAATATAACATATATCATAGTGTTAAATACATGTTGATTATTATATATCAATATATAAATAAATATATGTGTGTATATAATATTCACTGTTTATATATTATATAACATATATGTAGATAAACATATGTAAATATATTATGTATGTGTGTATGTGTATATTTATATATATATATAATATAATTCATGAACGACTAACAGGATTGTGTAGAAAGGAAACTATCCTATCAGAACACAAGAAAAACAGACTCACATGAAATATATCAAGGTGGTTACCTGGTGGTGGTAGAGGGAACAGAAGAAAGAAATAGAGATGAACGATATAGCATTTACTAGAGCTGCATAGCAAAATATCACAGACTAGGTGGCTTAAACAACAGAAATATGTTATTTTTGATTCTGGAGGCTTGAAGTCTAACATCACAGGGTGAACAGGTTTGATTTCTTCTGAGGAGTTCCCTGGCTTTTGAATGGCCACCTTCTTGCCATGTCTTCACATGGTAGTTGTTGGGTCCGGTTACATGTCTGGTTCTCTGGATGTCCTAATCTCCTCTTCTTATAAGGACACCAGTCATATTGGATCAGCCAATTTTAATCAAATCACCTCATTAAATGTTCTATCTCCAAATACAGTCATATTCAGAAACAGTGAGGGGTAAGCCTTCAACATAAGAACTTTGGTGTGATATAATTTAACTCATAAAAAATTGAAATGAAAAATAAATTAAGAAAAGTGAGGTCCTTTTCCTGGAGATGATAAAGTGTCATGAACTGAGAAACATAATTCTAAATTTTTTGCCTTAGGTCCAAAACCAGTTGAAAACACATTTATCTTCAGTATGCAGAGAACTTGTTTCTGGAAATCTGTTCTGCAAAAGTAATGCAAGTTATTAAAATATATGAAAATCTTCATGAGTACAGTACATCATCATCAGTACAGTAAAATACTAGAAACGAAATAGTTTGGAGAGTTATTAATTACATTATAAACATATTTATAATGTAATTTTAATGCAATATAATGAATAATATAATTTTATATATATTCCTTAAAACTTTGTATAGATTATATAGAAATTCAAAAGCTTCTGAGAAGAAAACTAAAAATAGTATTAAAAAAGCCATATTAGGGGTACCTGGGTGGCTTAGTTGGTTAAGCGTCTGACTGGTGATTTCAGCTAAGGTCATGATCTCATGGGTCATAGGCTTGAGCCACACCTTGGAGTCCACACTAAGTGGGAAGTCTGCTTCGTATTCTCTCTCTCTCCTCACTCCTGCACTTATGCTTTGTCTCTCAAATAAATAAATCTTTTTTTAAAGACAATATTAAAACAGCATACAGGTGTCTCAAAAAGTTAAATACAGAGCAACCCTATGATCCAGCAATTGCACTACTAGGTATTTACTTAAAGAACACAAAAATACTAATTTGAAGGGATGCATGCACCCTGATGTTTATAGCAACATTATCAACAATAGCCAAATTATGAAACAAACCCAAATTTCCATCAGCTGATGAATGCATAAGGAAGATATGTATATATATGAATATTAATGAATATTAGCCATCAAAAAGAATGAAAGCTTGCCATTTGCAATGACATGGATGGAGCTAGAGTGAAATGTCAGAGAAAGACAAATACCATATGATTTCACTTGCATGTGGAATTTAAGAAACAAAACAAACAAATATGGTGGGTGGGGGCAGGAGAGAGGCAAACCAAGAAACAGACTCTTTTTTTAAAAAGATTTTATTTATTTATTTGACATACAGAGATCACAAGTAGGCAGAGAGGCAGGCAGAGAGAGAGAGAAGGAAGCAGGCTCCCTGCTGAGCAGAGAGCCCAATGCGGGGGCTCGATCCCAGGATCACGACCTGAGCTGAAGGCAGAGGCTTTAACCCACTGAGCCACCCAGGCTCCCAAGAAACAGACTCTTAACTATAGAGAATATACTGATGGTTACAGAGGGGTGGTTGGTGAGGGGGATGGGCTAAATAGGTGATGGGGATTAATGAGGGCACTTGTGGTGAGCACTTGATGTTATATGTAAGTGATGAGTCACTAAATTCTACATCTGAAACTAATATTACATTGTATGATAAGTAACTGGAATTTAAATAAAAATTTGGGAAAAGTAGAAACGAAGGCCATATTGTACCAGTTTCTTTTAAAACAATATATAAAAAATATAAATAAAATAATATATTTTAAGTTATAATTTAGGTAAAATCAAATGCCAAGTATGCATGGACAGTACTTGAAAAATAACATCTCCTGAGTTACTACTGCTTCCAATAAGAGGATATTTCAATACCTTAAAATGTTCCTCAGTGTTTCTTTGCAGCAAATTGTCCCCTTTTATATACTAACCCAGAGTTACTATGACTTCTTTCACCATAGATTCATTTTACCTGTTTTGGAACTGCATGTAAATGGAATAGTATAGTATGTTTGTATCTGGTTTCCTTTGTTTGATTTAATGCTGTTGAAATTCATCCACTCTCTTGAATCCATGGACAACTTATTCCATTTTACTGCTAAGTCATACTCCATTCTACGTATTTACTATAATTTATCATTGTATCTATTGATGGACAGTTGAAATATTTCCATTTTTTACTGTCATGAATACAGTTTTCAGTAGAATTAATATATATGTTTTCCTGAAAATCTTTTCATTCTTCTTGGGTAAACATCCAGGAGGGCAATTCCTGGGCTATTTAGTAGTGACATATTTCCAAAGTGAAGGACTTCTGTACACTCTAGTCAGCAATATGTGATAATTTCAGAATCTAAACATAATAGCTGATAGGATTCTTCACACTTGGGAATCTAGCATTTTAAATTTTATCCATGCTAGTGTGTGACAAGTCGTATCTCATAGTTGTTTAATTTCTTTTCTCTGGTAACTATGGATGTTAGGACTTTTGTACATGTGTATTGATCTCTCATACTTCTGTGAAGTGCTTTCTGATCTTTTTCTCCAGTTTTATTAGGTTATTTGTCTTTTTACTGATTTGCATATAGCAGATAATTGAACATACATATGTGCACATGTTTTGGGCTCTCTATTCTCCTGATTGATATAGGTTTATAGTTGGTCTTATAAACAGTATTGTAAGTTCTCCAACTTTGTTCTTTTTTAAAAAAATGTTTTAGCTATTCTGGATCTTTTCTGTACTGTATAGAAGCAGACCTAAAGCCAGACATGAGGGAAATAGTTTATATACAATGAAGTTAGGTTTAAAATTTTCATGTCTAAAAAGAGTCACATTTGGTAGCAGTTATTTAATTATTTTCTTAAGAATATTTGATCCTTAACATTGAGTCTTGTTGAAAGTTGTACCTTGGTCTCAAACCTATGATGTTAAGGATTGAACCACTTGGATGCTTAGGATGACATATTAAGACATCATTCTTTTTTGTGCCAACTATCTCCAGCTTCTTAAAGCAAGAATGGCTTTCTGTTCCACATGGGAAACTTTAAGTGTTTGAGAAAATCCCTTCAAGAAAGAGTACATCCTGCTCCTTTTTATTTTTATTTTTTATTTATTTTTATTTTTTTAATTTATTTATTTGTCAGAGAGAGAGGGAGAGAGAGCGAGCAAGCACAGGCAGACAGAGTGGCAGGCAGAGGCAGAGGAAGAAGCAGGCTCCCTGCCGAGCAAGGAGCCCAATGTGGGACTCTATCCCAGGATGCTGGGATCATGACCTGAGCCGAAGGCAGCTGCTTAACCAGCTGAGCCACCCAGGCATCCCAATCCTGCTCTTTTTTAAAAACAGAGGTAATAGGAAAGGAATTTATGAAATCAATGCACAGTCCATGTAGATCAGTCTCAAGGACTTTTAGAAATAATTGGAGTGTGAGGCTTTAAATTGAGTCATTAGGGCCTTGCAACTATTCTATTTAATAATTGATGCAAATATATTCCAATTTCCAAGCTAAAAGCTTGGATGCATGAAGCTATTAATTAGATATGCACTGAAAATACATCAAGGAAAACTAAAGGTTTTAGCTCTGGGAAAAAGTTTAACAGTGTACAAATACTAAAGGATTCTCATGTAAGTTGATAGCATTATTTCTAAACTATTTATCATTATAATTATGATGAGAATATGTGCTTCATGACCATTAAGGACAATGGCCCTATCCAAATGAAATTCAAAATATGGTAAATTTCCTGTAAAAAACATGTAATATTTTAGAACCATTCATGTTTTATTTAAAATATTCAATAGCTAATGAAATTTTCACTTGATGATAATCACCCAATTATCAGCTGATGCTAATAATCACCTATTATTGACATTTTTCAATTTTATCATCATGCAATTGCACAGTGAAAATGAAAGGTCAGTAAATGTTAGTATCCCTTCTTAAGAAATAATAAAATGAAAATACTGCTTGAAAAAAAAAAATACTGCTTGAAAAAAAATCACAATGCATAGCACTTTTCTTCTGTATTCTCTTTTCATTCATTTCAAACTATTATGCATATTTATAAAACATCTACCCAACATATCATTAAAATGTGAAAGAACCCTTACACATTAATTTTAGAAATAAAAAGCAGTAGATATCATGTCATAAGTTCAAGGTTATTTATTATGGATTTTTTTAAATAATGGTGAAAGAAAAAAATGGGAGGACAGGGGTGCCTGGGTGGCTCAGTGGGTTAAGCTTCTGCCTTCAGCTCAGGTCATGATCCCAGGGTGCTGGGATCGAGCCCCGCGTCGGGCTCTCTGCTCAGCAGGAGCCTGCTTCCCCTCCTCTCTCTCTGCCTACTTGTGACCTCTGTCTGTCAAATAAATAAATAAAATCTTAAAAAAAAATAGAAGGAGGACAAATACAGAGTGATTGATACTCCACAATTGTATGCTGATATTAAAAATTATATTTAATGTTTATTGACCAAGAAAGATGTTTATGATGAATTCTCAAGTAAGAAAAGTAAGTTGCAGGGGTATGCTGCATTATGATTTTTTTAAAGCCCTTTTTGTAGTGGATGATATAGGAGAATGTTATTAATATTATTTGACTTTACTTTTGGTTCATGGATAACAATGGAAATGATAGAATTTGGGAAAGAAAAATATATTTGACTAAAAAGGGCTGTGTGGTATGATATAAAATGTTACTCTAGAAAATAAAATGTATTCATAACAACTTATATGCTTCAGAACAGGATCCAAAGCCAACATGATAAACAAAATTGATAAAATCAGAGAAAAAAACTTTGTATTTCTTTTACTGTGTTCAGTTTATGTTTTATTTTAGTCAGTTTTTTAATTTTTAAAAATTAAAATTTTTAAAAACCTGCTTTATTGAGGTTACTGGCGATAAATAAAAATTGCAATAGTTAAGATGTACAACATCGATGATTTTGTATATGCATTTATTGTGAAACAATCACCACAACTAGGCTAATTAACATTTCACCACCTGACATAGTTAATTTTTTTTTTATTTGTGGCAAGAATGCTTAAGATCCACTCTGTAAATAAACTACAATGCATTAAAGAAGGGAAAAATAAGCAAAATACATGGATTTGGGACAAGGAGGCCATGGTTCATATTTGATTTAATTCCCCACAGTTTTAACTTTGAATACTAAGTTAGACTGAAACAAACATTATTGGGGTAGTGTATATATTTTAAAAACCTAAAAAAATGCCCATTAAACAAGGAGAATACAAAGACATAAGGAATCTGTTCATTTGCTAAGTGAGTACACAATGTTAATGAAGCCTGTTTTGCATAGTCCATGCAAAATATCATCACTGTTTATACAGGCTGGTGAAGGAGACAAAATAGACATGAATGTTTCATTCATTTTTAATCTTTGCTATTACTGCTTTGGATTTTTCAAAATGCTGATGTTATTATGGTAGATGACCAGATAACTACTTTATGGTGAGTTTGTTGATCCTAAATCAGCTTATCAGCAGGCTATCATAAATCAAAGTTAGCTATCTTGTGTGAAGATTTGTCAAGGGGGACCCAGAATCGGCCAATATTTTTCGCGTGCTCTTAATGAAAAAATCTTCCCAAAGGACCAGTGTATCCTTAGAGAAAATATAAACTCAATCCAGTTAAAAATTTCATTCTTAGGTGGTATACTTTATATTCCATTTAGCCTAGATTCTTGAAACAATTTGTTCATGTTGTGTTATAATCATATACTTTCTTTCTTGCCTCCTGTCTAGCCTACACATTCCTCATGATTCAATCTTACTTATTGTTAATACAAAGTGACTGTTATAAAATATGCATTACTAATTTTCCAATTAATTTTCTTCTATTTGACTAAGACTTTTTTTTAACCTCTACAAGCATTACGTTCAGTATGATTTGCCTATAAACTCCAATATGACCTTGGACATCACTTGGGACTTAAATTATCTGAGTACAGTGTTTATTTATTCAATTGGAGTGAAGAACAATATAGGGAGATACAAGAGGAAATGTTTTATGCAGAAAAAGAGGAAAACAATTGGGTAAAACATTTCTATTTTTTGATGTTGCAATTGGACTGGCAGAGTGTTAAACAAAGACTTTTGGACCCACCTTTGCAACTGCATAGTAAGACATTAAGTAGAATTTTTGCATCCAATGGTTAAAGTTCTCTTCAGAGCATCTTTTACTTCTTTGTTCCTTAAGCTATAGATCAATGGATTCAGCATAGGGATCACCAGGGTGTAAAACACAGAGGCCATTTTATCAATATCAAAAGTATGGCTAGATTTGGGTTGCAGGTAAATAAACAGTAACGTCCCATAGAACACAATCACCACTGTCAGATGGGAGCTACAGGTGGAGAAGACTTTGTATCTCCCCTCGGTTGAGTTCATCCTGAGAATGACTGCAAGAATGAACAGGTAGGATATAAGAACAATCGAGAGGGAAGAGAGCAAGTTACAGCCTGCAAAAATTAAAATGATCAATTCTAATTCATGCATGTCAGAACAAAGCATGGATATGAGAGGAAGGCAGTCACAGTAAAAGTAATTAATAATGTTAGAGCCACAGAAGGACAATTTAAATAACTTAATTGTGAGAAAGAGTGACACAAATGTGCTGTAGAAATAAGGTGCAAGGACCAGCACCCAACGCACCTTCTCTGCCATGATGACAACATAGAGGAGAGGTTTACAGATGGCTACATAGCGATCATAGGCCATTGCTGAAAGAATAAACAGTTCAGTGATAATGAAAATCTCAAAGACTGCCAGCTGGGTGGCACACCAATTGTAGGAAATTGTATTTTTGGGCACCACAAAGTTTACCATCATCTTTGGGCCAATGACAGTGGAATAACCAAGATCAGTAACTGACAAATGTCTAAGAAAAAAGTACATGGGAGTATGTAGCTTGGAGTCCAAATGGGTCAAGATAACTATGCCCAGATTGCCTATCACTGTGACCAAGTATATGATGAGGAAGATTCCAAAGAAAGGTGCTTGCAGCCCAGGGTTGTTGGTGATCCCCATGAGAATAAATTCGGTCACCTCACTCACTGCAGTATGATTCTGTTTCTCCATATGGTTCATCTTGGTAACCTGTGTAAGGTATAAAATAATTATGTATTATATTTGGAATGCTATCTTCTAAGAGAATTTAAAATATTATGCATGAGATACATGCATGAGATACAGATAGCCTTTTTTAAAAGATTTTATTTTTTTATTTTTTGAGAGAAAGACTGGGATCAGGGAGAGAGAGAGAGAAAGAGGGAGAGGGAGAGAGAGAATCACAAGCAGACTCTGTGCACTGAGCATCTGAGCCCCATACAGGGCTCAATTCCAGGTCCCTGAGATCATGACCCAAGCCAAAATCCAGAGTCAGAAATTTAATCGACTGAGCCACCCAGGCACCCCGATAGAGATATAATTTCTTTTTTTTTTTTTTTTTAAGATTTTTATTTATTTATTTGTCAGAGAGAGAGAGAGAGCGAGCACAGGCAGACAGAGTGGCAGGCAGAGGCAGAGGGAGAAGCAGGCTCTCTGCCGAGCAAGGAGCCCGATGCGGGACTCGATCCCAGGACGCTGGGATCATGACCTGAGCTAAAGGCAGCAGCTTAACCAACTGAGCCACCAGGCATCCCCCAGATATAATTTCTTTATCGTAAAACATAAATGGAGACTCCTCTCACCATCAGGCCCAAACTATGCACACCTTCACTCACAATGTAGTGTAGGTGCCTGGCAGTTTTTTTTATTGTAATGTAAATCCCTGAGACTAAGCTTTTCATTGCCAAGGTGTCAATTTCAAAAACATCTGTCTCAAATAAGCACATTGCCAGCTGCACAACTAGGTAAAGAGCCAGCTCCCCACCTATGAAGTCTCCCTTTTAGAAAGCCCTGGGTGACTTAGGCGGCCAACTGCTGGAGGGACCCAGCATTTTCCTTCCTAGGCTTTAATTCCTGCTTCTAAAGTCACCAATGAAGAGGAAACCCGTGAAACTCTAGACATTCCATCCTTGACCCCAATAAAGGTAGAAGTCCAGGTCCTCCAAGCCCTCTGAGACCAGGAGTACATGGGTTCAGTGGCATCTCTAGCTGATGGCATTCCTATGAGAGACTGTAGTCCACACACAACACAGTGATGGAAACTTTGCTCAAGCATTCTTCAAAGGGGCCAAATACTTTGAAGTGGTTGTTTTGAAACAATGACCTGCTTTTCTGGACCCAAAGTTAAGCATGTCAAAACACCTATTATACATCAACCTTTTAAAATTTTGAAGCGAAGAAAACAGATATCTATACCTAAACCATTAGCCTTGTTGGCAATAATCGTATCTGTTTAAAGTAGCAAGACATCAAACAAACAAACAAGCAAATAAAAACCTTTCTAAAAGGTTGGTGGACCAATGCATGAGGTGGTGTTCAGGAAACCTCTGACATTAAATACACATTTCAATATTCTCACTGCAATATGGCTCGGTTGATTTACCCAATGCAAAATATAGTGTAATATGTTAATTTCAGAATTTTGTTACTAATATCTTGTCCACATTTGCCACATCTGGTGTTTCTGCCTATTGAATTGCTTTTTCTAATGATCTTCCAATAATATATTTCTCTTGCACAAAAAGGATTTGACCATTCTCATTACTTAGGAATTCTTTATGGAGATTCATCTAAAGAGTTCCAGTGGGAAGAAGAAGAATACAAATGGATATCAAACACTGATAGAGAACTCATCATGTGCTGGACAGTTTTCTAAGCACTTTACATATATTAACTAATATAATGCACACAATATCTCTAGAAAGTAGAGAATATCACTATATCCATTTGGAAGTCAAAAAAATGACTTAACCGAGGTCACTCAGGTAAGTAGTGGAGTCAAATTCAAAAAAGTTATTCTGTCTTCAGAATCTATTCTCATAAGCACAATAACAGTCTTTCTCTTGAGGTCACCTTGAGTCAGTTGATAGGAAATGTAAAGTGGGACAGGAGGAACATCAGGTAAATAAGGATACACAAGGATTGTTGTTAAAGTAGATGACAGAAGCAGTGAGTTATATGAAAACAAAGGTGCTCTAAAAAGCACAGCTCAGAGTACCAGAGACTATAGAACAAGTGTCTCCAACACATTAATCCTATTGATGACAGGAAAATATAGTGCAAAGGAAGAAAACATTTTGTAGATCGTAATGCCCTTCAAGACTTTGGTGATGATCCAGTTTAAGCTATACGTCCTGACATTTTCAAAGGCCAGTGTTCCCTACTCACCTTACCGGAGAATCTACTTTGACTTCTGTTTAATCCTCACTGGTTGTTGCCAAATGTATTTAAACATTTTCCTACTCCCTTGAGACTTTGTTAAAATTTTAATCTAACTCTAGGATTTAAAAAAATTGTATGTAATTACTTGAGGGAGAATACCGTGGGTCTCAGTTTATTCTTGGAACGTCTCATTGAGAAAAGTCAAAGGTATTTTTTGCCTCTGTCTGACTGAATAAATAAATTACACAATATCACTAAATACTGGAAATCATAAATATGCTTTTGTCAGCATCTCAGTTGTATATCATGCATGTATTAGGTATATTACCCCATACACACACACACAACGCATGATCAAATGAAAGAATAACTTCCTAGAAAAATACTGTGTAATGTTTGATGATACAGCATCCACTATCCAAAGATATTTTTACTGGATATATAATTATGGGTTGATATAAGACAATGCTTTATGACTTGTATCGTTGCTGCCAGCATATCAATGGTAAATCTTTTCTTCATCTGTTCATAAAGTATCTTTCATCTGTTTTTAAGGATTTCTCTTTATCATTGGTTTTTAGAAAGTAGATTTTGATGTTGGTGTGATTTCCTTTCTATTTACCCTGCCTAGAGTAATTTCAGTTTATTATATCATATATCTATACGTAACATGTACCTATATGTAAATGTATGATATAGTTGTTCTTTAATAAATTCGGAAAAAAATTCTGAACATTTCTTCCAGTGGCTTTTCTGCTCTACATACTCTTTTTTCCACTTGTTTAGTGTGGAGCTTGTTATTGTTCCACAGATCACTAAGTGTTTATCCAGTTTTTGTTTTCTTTCTGGCTTCATTGGGGTAGCCTCCATTGTGATATGTTTAAGTGTGCTTGTCATTTCTTTTTCAGCTGCTACTACTCTCATTCAACATATATTTGTTTACATCTAATATTGTGTTAATTTATAGAAATTTCATTTGGTCATTTTAAATTTTTATTTGTTTCCTCAAAATGTGAGTGTTTTTCATTAAATCTTTCAGTATATTGGACATATTATAATATCCTTTAAAATTCTTGCTTGATAATTCCATCATCACTATTTCAGGACCTATTTTAGTCATCTCCCAGTGGGGTCACATGTTTCTGCTTTCACATATGCATAGTATTTATGATTAGATGCTAAACATTTTATATTGGGTACTATAATTTTGTGTCTTCCTCAGATAATATTAAGTCATAAACCATGTGAAACAATGTTAATAATTTTATAAACAAGGATGACTTGGTTTTTACTTTGTTTTGAGACTTGTTTCCAAACTATATGAATAGAAAAGGGTCTAAAGTAGCTTTTACCTCTGAGATCTCTTTGGATGCCTATGTGTTGAACATGGACACTACACTCCAGCTTTCTGAAATTCTCATGTCTTCCTGCTCTGTGTGATCTCTGGAATTGTTCAACTTACATTTCCAAGCTCATTCTTTTAACCACCTTCTGGACTTTCACTGTAGGCATGACCAGGTTGATGTTGGGCCATACACTCAAGAAGATCTTGTAATGTAATTATTTTAATGTAAATAAATTAAATTCTCTGAAGGTAGGGATTGACAGAATGGACTTAAAAAAAATCCTGATCCAATTATACATTATCTGCAGGAGACTCACTTTGTTTACACTTTGTTGTGAGTTCAGAAAATACAGTGAAAACAAGATTGAGAAGACACCTACCACTTCCCACCAAAAAAGCCCTGACATAAACAAACACACACTTGGTTTACTGATGCAGCATTTAATAAGGGTTTTCAGTGGGACAAATGTGAGGTTCACATTAAGAGAAACATTAAATCAAAAACAAGGAATATTTGGGGTGGGTGTATTTAATTAAGATCCAAAATATGAACTAAATTTGTAAATATATTGGTTGAAAATAAGAGAAAGAATTTGCACATTATAATCACATTATAGTCTCTGTTCTGGAGCCAAAAAGAATGTAATTTTATCTATTAGATTTTTAAGTGGCATTTGCCTTTATCATAGTTTATTAGAACAATATTCCTTATTGAATATTAGATACAAAGTTTGCATTGATTCTTAATGACTCTGTAGAAGGCATTCTTTATCTGCTTGTTCCTTAGGCTGTAGATCAAGGGGTTAAGCATAGGGATCACTAATGTGTAAAACACAGAGGCCATTTTATCAGTATCAAAGGAATGGGCAGATTTGGGCTGCATGTACATAAATAGTAGAGACCCATAGAACACAACCACCACTGTCAGATGAGAGCCACATGTGGAGAAAGCTTTTTTCCTGCCCTCTGCAGAATGCATTCGAAATATAGATATCAGAATTAGTATGTAGGACACTAGGACTGCCAGCAGGGAAGAGATCAAATTAAATGCTGAAAATACTATAATCAACAATTCTATTTCTTGTGCATTTGAGCAGAGCATAACTAACAAGGGAACATCATCACAATAGAAATGACTGATAACATTAGAACCACAGAAGGTCAATGTAAAAATCTTAATAGTGAACATTAGAGCCTGAAAGGTACTGTAGAGGTATGGAATGCCCACCAGCACATGGCAAAGTTTCTGGGACATAATAACATTGTAGAGGAGAGGGTTACAGATGGCCAAATAACGGTCATAGGCCATAGCTGACAAGATGAAAAACTCACTGATAATGAACATAAGGAAGAAAGCCAACTGTGTGGCACATGCACAATAAGAAATGGTATTTTGATCCACAACAAAATTTACCAGCATCTTGGGACAAATGACAGTAGAATTACCAAGGTCAATAAAAGCCAGGTGTTTGATAAAAAAATACATAGGTGTGTGGAGGCGGGAGTCCAACTGGATCAAGGTGATCAGTCCCAGGTTGCTCACTACTGTGATTGTGTAGATGATGAGGAAGAACCCAAACAGGGGAACCTGAAGCTCAGGCAGCCTTGTGACCCCCATCAGAATGAACCCAGTCAGCGACGTTAGATTCTGTTGGTCCATTTAGACCAGTTAGCTCTTCTAGGAAGAAACAGTGAGGTTGCCATCAGCTTTCATGTAGTATCATTTAAACATATTATAATATTTGTGGACAGAATGTAGATTTTTTCTTTGTAATGGGATCGAAAAATAATTCCCCCATCTGAATTTGAAACTAAAAGAATTGATAGACCCTTGTACTTCTCAACAGGAAGGATCCACATGAAACACATGCACTGATATGGCTGATTAAACTCTAAATATATTCAACAATATTTGGAACATATCCACTGATTTTTAAAAAGCCGCATAAGTATTGATACAGGTTTATTAGACTTTATTTCTTCTACACAATGATATTATAATTTTCCTTTAGTACACTTCCAATTTCAATTTTCCTTTAGCACACTTCCAATTCCATATGAGAATTCCAGGGAAATTTTGATATTCTTAAAGAAAGAAGCAGAAGTAATATGGAGCTAATGAAGTTTGAGATTTAAGTTCCCTCATGAGCATTTTCAAGGCCCTGGGTGGGGACTTTGCAATGAACTAACAAAGTGATATATCTTTGTAAAAGTTGAAAATGTAAAATATTTTAACTTTTTAGCCTTGATCAATTAAGTCTGCTTTCTCTCTCCATGCCAACTTCTGCTCCACCATTTTTCAGCTAATATCAAGACACATCGGTATGTCTGCAGGCATTTGTGGGGTCCAGCAAAGGGGAGGTTGAGTAAATAATCCTTTATTTGATGGTTAGTGAGTATATCTATGCTTCAAAATCAATGATATTTATCACTGAATAGTGCTATCTATTTTGGTGTAAGAACAGCTTCTAAGAACACTCATACCACCCAATAGCCCGAGATATATGTAAAATTTCATTAACAAAAACATGTTCATAGATTTTATGATGATTTTGACTACAAGTGAACTTTTAAGATTATTTTTCCACTCTAAATACTCACATTTACACCTCAATTTACATGCATAATTTTTATTTCCTTTTTTTTTTTAAAGAAAACTCTTAAATTAATATGAGCTTCAAAATGCACAAGATTTGGGTCCATTCCTGAGGTGCCTGGTGGCAAAGTTGGGGTGTCTGAATCTTGGCTTTGGTTCAGGTCAAGATCTCAGGGTCCTGAAATCTAACCTTGCATCAGGCTTCATGCTCAGCAGGGGTCTGCTTAAGACTCTCTCTCCCTCTTCCTCTGCCCATTCTCCACACCAAATAAATACATTAAAAAAAAAAGATTTTATCTATTTATTTGAAAGAGAGAAAGAAAGCATGAGCAATGGAGGGACAAAGGGAGACAGAGAAGAACACTCTCCACTGAGCTGGGAGAGCAACACAGGATTCGATTTCAGGCCCCTGGGATCATGAACTGATCCCATGAGCTGAAAGCAGATGCTTAACTGACTGAGCTACTACACAGGTGCCCCAATAAATGAATCTTTAAAAAAAAAAAAAAGATGTGGATCCCTTTTTGTTAAAATATACAATTTACAACAATATTCAGGGATTTTCAATATTGAATTTTATATGCTATATTTCCTTTAATGTAGTCACTTATATTCATAAATTAATTCTTCCACTGTGGATATGATAAGGTCTATAAAGCATTTAACATACTTATTTGAGCATTTACTACATCAACCTATTTCTTGAATTGTGGACTGGGATATATGTAGAGTATAACATTGTGATCTGCAAATATTTCAGGGACAAGTCTTTCCTTTTTCATTTCATAAAATTTACATGGAAAGTCAGTGAAGCAGAGTGATTAAAAACAGTGGACCTGCTTTAGCTTAATCCACTTGGATTCCCTTCCTTTCACATACAGAACATGTGGAATTCTGTAATCATGATTTTCAACTAGAGGAGTAATTGGAGTTGAACATATCTAGTCAGGTAAATGGAATTAGAATTACTATAATGTAATAAGGTGTCTAGTTAGCCTGCACAACTATCAGTCTGAATGGGTCAAGGTAGACCCTTCTACAGATCGGAGGGAACTCCTGGGACCCTAACACATGGTCAGCTGGAGTCTGAAGCTACTTGATGGCAGTTGGCCAAGTTCTAAGAATTCAGCTGCTAATTTTTAGTGTTGATTTAGGCAGTTCAATTCCAGAAATAGGCATGGGGGAGCAAAGATATACGGGAGATTGTTGAACTATCTTTCCTATTTTGCTAGATGATATTGTCTGCTGTTTCTTCCATTGGGTCTCACCCAGCTTTCAGGGCCCTTCCTCTTTCACAATATATGCCAAGTGTTACAGAATCTGCTATCATGGGTTTTCCTGCAGAATAGAAAATGCACTGGGCTAACCAAGTAATTCAGAATTCCAGTACCAATCCTACCACTTTGAAATCTTTAATGTGTGGCTAGCAATTATTCTAATGAGTTTATTGAATTTATTTCCCTTTTTAGTGTTAGTTATTATCTCCCTAGGAAGTCGGCTAGATTCTGTTACCTTGACCATTCTTTTTTTCATATTAATTTTTATTTTTTGTGGTAAGAATACTTAACATGAGATCTACCTCACTAAAAGCTGTTTAAATGTATAATACAGTATTGTTAATTATATGCACATTGTTGTGTAACACATCTCTAGGTCTTATTCATCTTGCATTAACTGAAAGTTTATATCTGTTGGTTAGCAATTTCCCATATGATCTAGGAACCCTACTTCTTTTTTTCCCCTTATTTTATTTTAATTTAATTTAATTTTATTTTATTTTCAGTGTTCCAAAATTCATTGTTTATGCACCACAACCAGTGCTCCATGCAATAAGTGTCCTCCATAATACCCACCACCAGGCTCCCCAATCCCCCCACCCCTTTCTCCTCCAAGACCCTCAGTTTGTTTCTCAGAGTCCACAGTCTCTCATGGTTTGTCTCCCTCTCTGATTCCTCTCAACTCACTTCTCCTCTCCATCCCCCAATGTCCTCCATGTTATTCCTTATGCTCCACAAGTAAGTGAAACCATATGATACTTGACTTATTTCACTCAGCATAATTTCTTCCAGTCCCATCCATGTTGGTACAAAAGTTGGGTATTCATCCTTTCTGATGGAGGCATAATACTCCATTGTATATATGGACCATATCTTCTTTATCCATTCATCCATTGAAGGGCATCTTGGTTCTTTCCACAGTTTGGCAACTGTGGCGATTGCTGCTATGAACATGGGGTACAGATGGTCCTTCTTTTCACTACATCTGTACCTTTGGGTTAAATACCCACTGGTGCAATTGCAGGGTCACAGGGTAGCTCTACTTTTAATTTTTTGAGGAATCTCCACACTGTTTTCCAAAGTGACTTCACCAACTTGCATTCCCACAAACAGTGTAA
Source organism: Mellivora capensis (assembly GCA_004024625.1). Lineage (NCBI taxonomy): Eukaryota > Metazoa > Chordata > Mammalia > Carnivora > Mustelidae > Mellivora > Mellivora capensis. Next base: position 34,353 of record PISX010007957.1, on the reverse strand, counting down.
GAGGGTTAGGGAACCCCACATCTGAGTATTTACCAAAAAGAATTGCTATCAAGATCTTAAATAAATATTAATACCCTGTCCATTCTTCTTTTTTGAAAAGGATATCTGATCAATTTTGAATATCATCATATAAACATTTTAAATACTTCTATTTAGGGCTAACAGAGTACACAGGATATAAAAAATATGCAAAGGGATGACTTTTTAATCTTTAGACATGATAATATTAGTAAGGAGTTATTTGAGGTTCAGGGCTTTGTTCATAACTCTTAGAAGTTATTCTACTCAATCAGTTTGTAAAGCCCATTCTGTACAAATAAAACAAGTAGTAAGCAACCCAGTTGTGAAAACAAATGGATTACTAAAATGTCTATATGCCCATACCTGTGAGTCCTCACATTCCAACTATTTGTAGTTTATAAAATACAGCATAGGAATATATATCTTAAAATATTCTTTTTCAAATATTTCACTGGATATATTTAAATGAAAGAATATTATTAAACAGGGACGCCTGGGTGGCTCAGTTGGTTCAGCAGCTGCCTTCGGCTCAGGTCATGATCCCGGCATCCTGGGATCGAGTCCCACATCGGGCTTCTTGCTCGGCAGGGAGCCTGCTTCTCCCTCTGCCTCTGCCTGCCACTCTGTCTGCCTGTGCTTGCTCTCTCTCTCTCTCTGACAAGTAAATAAATTAAAAAAAAAAGAATATTATTAAACATCACATAAGACATACACTGAAATTATTTGTTATTTGAAATTCATATGTATCTTGGCATTCTGTATTTTATCTAGAAATCCTAACCTTAACATTTTTCTAGTTGATGAGACCAGTGATGACTTTTTAGAGAGTTCTAACTTCCTCTTAACTTATAATATCCAAATTCTGCTATTGATTCTCACAAATCAAGCAGATCTATGATGTCAGTCAATTCATGGGACTTAGTGTCCCAAAAAGACCATTCCTCTCCAGGAAACTACAGTTAACAAAAAATGTAATGAATTTTTGTAGTGTGTTAGAAAGAATGAGCTGTCAGTGACCATAAAAGTGTCCATGGTCAGAAGTCAGGAGTCATGGGAAATTGCCAAGACCCAGATGATAATCAAAATTAACAATTCCTAACCACTCACCTTTAATGAACTGGGTTTTCTTCTTCTAAATTACTTTTACTCTTTCTTTGGGTAGGGACAATTTATGCTTTTCTTCTCCTTGTGATACTCCCTGAGGAAATAGCATGTAATTCACCCAGATGATGATACCCAAATCATCTGAGAGATTTTTAAAAATTGTTATGTGTTACCTACCAATTATCAAGAACACCCTACATATTCCCGAGTGAAAAATGTAAGAGACGGGGGCGCCTGGGTGGCTCAGTGGGTTAAAGCCTCTGCCTTCGGCTCAGGTCATGATCCCAGGGTCCTGGGATCGAGCCCCGCATTGGGCTCTCTGCTTAGCAGGGAGCCTGCTTCCCCTCTCTCTCTGCCTGCATCTCTGCCTACTTGTGCTCTCTGTCAAATAAGTAAATAAAATCTTTAAAAAAAAAAGAAAGAAAAATGTAAGAGACAACTCAAGGAAAGGAACAAACAACATAAATCTGGATAGTTACATGGACACTTGCATGATAAAAGTGCACTTATTTATACAGAGCCAATGATTAAAGTAACAACGGAAAATACTTTGACATCAGCTTTAGCCCAGTAAAACGGGAACAGTTTCAAAACCATGGATGAATTCGAAATAACATCATAATCAGACAGGATTTTTTCTTTGAATTTATTATTCAAATACAAATATATCAGTGACCACTGGGTTAAAATATGTCATTTAACCTCAGTAAGATGGATACTACTATTCCCATATTCAGAGGACCCCAAGTTCATATAATTTGCCCAAAGTCACATGGTTGACAAGTAGAAGTTTTGAAACAAAGTCTCATCTTTAAATGACTGATACATATGCCTTGTTCTCTCATATGGCAAACCTGTAATAATTACTGTAATACAATGAGTTACTATAATGTTTACCTCAAGGGTGGTGTCTCCTGAGCTGAGATCCTACCAACCCTGGATGTTTAGTGCAACCTGATTAAGAGTAAAATCTATTGTCTTGTTTTCAAATTCACTAACTCTTTTTCTGCTAGGTCTAGTCTGCTGTTAAAAAGTGAACAATAAAATGTTCATGTCTGATATTACCACCTGCCCCTGGTAACACATTTAGACTTAATTCCTGTTTCTCTTTTTAATGTCCGTGTTTGCCTTTAAATTCTTGCAAATATTTGCAACTGTTTTAAAGCCCTTATCTGCTAGTTCTGCACTTATCTGCTAATTCTATTATCTCTGTTATTTCTAGGTCTAATACTGATTATTTGTTTTTCCTGGGGTTATGGACAACTTTTTCCTGCTTCTTCAACGTGCAGAGAAATAGAACTTTGCATGCTAAAAATTGCAAATATTCTGCAGTTGAGTAGGGATTTTTTTAAAGATTTTATTTATTTATTTGCCAAAAAAAAAAAAAAAAAAAAAAAAAAAAGCACAAGCAGAGGGAGCTGCAGAGGGACAAGCAGTCTCCTGCTCACAAGCAGGGAATCCAATGTGGGGCTCCATCCCAGGACCCTGGGTTCATGACTCCAGCCAAAGGCAGACACTTCACTGACTGAGCCACACAAGGGGTCCCTGAGTAGGAAATGTTCTTTAAACAGTGTTGCAACTTATTTTAACAAAGGGGTTGTTCACCTTTTCTACTTGCAAATTGACTTAATCCTTTTGAGAGTTTATGTTGAGCTCTGTTAGAATGCAGTATAGTGAATCTTTTCCTCTGGGGAAAGTTCTCTCTTTTGCTGTCTCCACTGGAAGCTAGATATTCAATGTTTCCTCACTAAGGTTGACAGAATTTGAATGTATCTCATCCTGTGTGAATCACTCGTTTTCATCATACAGATACCTGGTAGATTCTTTTTCTCTTATAGTTGTTCCTGATCTGGGATTATGGGGTCTCATCTTAATATGTGCACTTTAGAAGTTATCCAAAGTTTCAAACTCCATGCTAACATCACTTTGCTTAGGTCTTTCTACTCCTGTACTCAACTCCCACATTCCAGCACTCAGCCCTTCCTGATCTGATCTTGTGCTTTCATTTCAACTTGACTACTGTGTTCTCCATGTGCCACAACCACTGCCCCATGTCAGGAATCAGTTAAAGTGCTCCTTTTCTCAAGATTAGAGTCCTGAACATCCATTTGCCAAATATCTGAAAACATTTGTTACCTGTGTGTTAACAATTTTCCAGTTATTTCAGTAGCAGAGTTATTAAAAGCCAAGATTCCTGTTACAGAGATTGACAAAACTCCTGAGGAAACACATGCTACCAATTTGCCCTTATCATTCTGATTTTTAGCATCCTTCTGGATGTAGGAAAGACATTAGGGTTCAAAACTCACAGTCAATAAAGAACTCTTAAGATGTCTTTTGTGCAAAGTGGTGGTCTTATTAAAGCACAGGAGAGGATCCGTTGGCAGAAAGAGCTGCACTGGGGTCATGAGGAGTGGCCCATTATATACTTTTAAGTTCGGAGGGGTTAGGAATAGTCTAAGCCTCCTAGATATTTTGGAAACAGGGTTTCCAGGATCCTGAGGGGCTTGCTATTGTTAGGAAAGGTCAATAGTTACTGTTGGGGTTGGGATAATGTTAAGCTAAGATTACCTTTTGCCTTTAGCTGAGTATTAACTGTAAGGGCCTGGTTAGCCAGAGGGAGCCATTTCATTGTAAACTTGGATTGACCCTGCCCCTCCCAGAGGATCTTACTTGCGGGGCCCAGATACAAGGGCGGGCGAGGCCGGGTGGAGATATCCAATCAGTAGGGCATGTATATATTTACTATGGTAAATTGAAATTCAATTGGCCACCCATATTGCCGACCTAGCATGACTGTGCAGTTTTCCCTGTGTATTGCAATCTCATTGGCCACCTATATATAAGCCAGGCTCAATCACCTTGATAAAAGTTAGTCTGTGAGGCTGGGAAGGGTTGTCGCTTCTTTGTAAGAGATGGCCCCGACCGGTCGGTTTGATTCTCGATGCTTGGTGTGAAATAAAGCTTTGCTTGACCTTCGCTTTGTATCAGTCTCACTCCTTTGATTACGGACCCATTATTGGGGGAACCTAACATTGGGGGCTCGTCTGGGATCAAATGACAAGAACTGAGCCAGCATCAGAATTTCTGGGAAAAGCCTCTGGTGGTAAGATCATGGGATCCTGTCTGTCTGTCTGGTACCCCTTCCCACCACTGGTAGATCGCCAGGGGGTTCGAGTCCCCCTAGATGGTCAGGGGTTTCAAGGACCCCTAGGCAGTTAGGGGGTTCGAGCCCCCTAGGTGGTCACTGGGGGTTCGAGTCCCCCTGGGCAGTCAGGGGATTGCCAGGGTGTTTGAGTCCCCCTGGGCAGTCAGGGGCCTTCCAGGGGGTTTGAGTCCCCCTAGGTGGCTGGGAGGTCCAAGTCCCCCAGGCGGTCTCTGGGGGTTCAAGTACCCCTGGGTGGCTGGGGGGTTTGAGTCCCCCCTAGGTGGGAGGGGGGTTTTGAGTCCCCCTAGGTGGTCATTGGGGACTGAGAAAATCCCCACCGGCAGCAGGTTCTGGGTAAGGACCGCTCGGTCTGCAGTTGTCTTTGTGTTGTCTTTTTGTTGTTTGTTGTGTTTGAAGGAATGGGGCAAGAAGAGAGTAAGGGGACTCTGACTTTCATCCCTCCATTCCTCATAATAGATGTGGGGCTTCTCCCTCACTCATTTCATGTGTTAAGGGCTATCACTGGAGCCAACTGGGGTTAGTCTAACTCAAGACACTTTAAGGAATATTCTCAAGCAGCTGCTGAAACTCCCTTTGTTTTGGGGAATTCCTTGCCTTCTCTGGCCGGAGGTGGGCTGCCTAGCCCCTCCCCCTTGCTGGTGGGAAAGCATGGTGTCTGAAGTGGAATGGGCCCAGGTGGAACGTGAAATCTGTTAGCAAAGAGATGACTGAACTAATGGTTAATTGTCTGTCTCAGGGTTTTAATGGGTAATTATTAAAGTAGCTTCCAGAGTCTTTGGTAACCTGAAACTTTGAAGTTTTGCTTGTATGACAAATGGGATAAAATGCTAGAGCGCTGGTTGCTGGAACTAGGTTTGTGCTTTTGAAATCTGTTGGTAAACATGTTTTGTGCTTAACTACTATTGCAACAGTTCACAATTGGTTAATATTTAGTCTTCACTAGAGATTGAGATGTTTCTAAGAAAATGTAAACGGTTTTCTCTTTGTCCACCCAGAATTGTAAATGAGATGTCTTTGACTCATAAGACTTTTCCTTGATATGCTAAGTTACTCAGGAAGTACTGCTAAATCAATGATAAACCTTGGGTTACATTTGGGTAAATGCTGTAACTACTCCAGAGGTTCTATACATTTCCTAAAGTCTTGATGTTTTGATAAGGGTCATCACTTGATATTTAACCATATCTATTCTGAGTTTTTGTCATTTGTAGTTGTTTTAATTCTCTTGTAAGATGAATTCCACCTTAAAGGAAATTCATATGGGAGACTTTCAGAACAAATACAGGTCTTTGATATGTTAAAATCCTGGAACTGAAATGGGTAAGAATTTCCAGAAGTAAAAGCTGCACTCGGACTAAACCAGAATTAGTATGGTGACTTAAGGTAAAAACGAGTGTCCAGGAGCTTTTCTAGAAAGGCTTATTGAAGCCTATAAAATGTATAGCCCAATTGACCCTGAGGCACCTGAAAATCAGAGGGCAGTGAATCTTGCTTTTGCCAGTCAGTCAGCCCCAGATATAAGGAGGAAACTTCAGAAAATTGAAAGATTTGAAGGGAAGAATCTGACTGAGTTAGTGGGAATAGCAGAAAAGGTGTTTAACAACAGGGATACATGGGAGGGTAAAAAACAGACAAAAAAACTGGTTAAGGTTTTGGCATTACATGAGGCAGGTAGGGGATGGTAAATGGAAGGAAAAGCTTAAGCACAGAGAAGGCAGGTGGGAAGACTTAGATTCAGATCAGTACGCTTACTGTAAGGAAAAAGGACAATGGACCAGGGAGTGTCCCAAAAGGAAGATGGCAATGCTGGCCACCAGAGTAAAAATTAAAGTGGAGGGGAAATCAATTGATTTTTTGGTAGACACGGGAGCCCAATTTTTATCCTGCATATCTTTAGAAAGGGAGGCTCAGCCCCTCTTTGCCTTTGAGTGGTCCAACCCACAGAAAGGATTCCAAGGCCAGTTAACCTGGACAAGACTTCCCCAAGGGTTCAAGAATTCACCCACTATCTTTGACGAGGCCCTACATGAGGATTTGCATGAGTACAGAACCTCCAACCCGGGAGTCACTCTGTTACAGTATGTTGATGACTTGCTAATAGCTGCTGAGGACTATGAGTCATGTTTGCAGGGGACAGAGAGCTCTCTTACAGACTCTGCAGGAGAAAGGGTATCGGGTGTCAGCAAAGAAAGCACAGCTTTGTCAGAGCCACAGCACTTATTTAGGCTTTGATCTCCACGAGGGAATTTCTTGGGGCAGTGGCCTACTGCAGGCTGTGGATACTGCAGTTCGTGGAGATTGCCTGACCTCTCTATGAACTAACTAAGGGAGGACTCACTATGGTAGAGTGGACAGCTGAGGCAGAAGGAGCATTTAGGGAATTACAAGCAGCCTTACTGAGTGCCCCAGCATTGGCCATCCCAAATATTACCAAGTCTTTCCACTTGTATGTGGATGAAAATGTAGGGGTGGCTGAAGGAACTTTGACTCAGACTCTGGGGCCTTGGCAAAGGCCAGTAGCCTATCTTAGCAAGAAACTAGATCTAGTAGTGGCTGGGTTCCCCCCTTGCCTCCGCATAATTGCTGCCACGGCCCTCCTGGTCAAGGATGCAAGTAAATTGACGTTGGGTCAAAATCGCATCTTGACCACCACCCACGCTATTGAGGGCCTTCTCTGGACTCCACCAGACCAATGGATGATGAAGGCCCAAGTGACGGGGTATCAGGCCCTCCTCCTCAATGAACCAAGAATGACCTTCTGGCCCCGGTGGTGCTAAATCCAGCCACGCTGCTGCCAGAGGAGCTGGCTGACCATCCACACAACTGCGGGGAGGTCCTAACCCAAGTCACAGGAATAAGGCCGGGCCTCAGAGACATTCCTCTCCCGGATGCAGAGATGACTCTGTTCACAGATGGGAGGAGCTACATGGTCGATGAAAAGAGGTATGTGGGGGCTGCGGTGGTTTCCCCTGAGCAGGAACTCTGAATGGCAGCCCTGCCACATGGAACCTCAGTGCAAAAAGTGGAGATGATTGCACACACCAAGGCACTGCAGATGGCCAAAGATAAAACTGCCAACATCTATATGGACAGCAGGTACGCCTTTGCTATTCTCCATATACACGGGGCTATTTATAAAGAAAGGGGCCTATTAACAGCAGAAGGAAAAGGAATTAAGAACAGAGGAGAAATATAGGCTCTCCTTCAGGCTATTTGGGACCCAAAAGAGGTGGCTGTTATGCATTGCCTGGGACACCAAAAGGGGACTGATCTGATTTCAAAAGGAAACCAATTATCAGATCAAGCCACAAAGCAAGTAGCCCAAGAAACAGTGCAAGAGCTGGTTACACTACCGGCTCCAGCCCTACCAGAAAAACCGAGCTATTCAGAGGAATATTTAAAGTATTTACAAAAATGGGCTAAATTGGACTATGAAGGGGACTGGGCTAAGACTAAAACAGGAAAAATAATTCTTCCTCGAAGACTAGGTAAGAAGTTAATAGACCAGATACATCAGGGTACTCATTTGGGGACACGCAAACTTAAGGAGCTTATAGGCAAGCAGTTCCAGGTTCTAAATTAAGGTGTACGGTTCAGGATGTAATTGATAGATGTGCTCAATGCCAGGCAGATAATGTGGGAGGAACTAGAATGGGAAGAGGGAAAATAGAAAGAGGTAAGGAACCAGGAATTTATTGGGAAATAGATTTTACAGAAATGAAACCCAGAAAATATGGGCACAAGTATATGTTAGTTTTTGTAGATATGTTTTCAGGCTGGGTAGAGGCTTTTCCTGCCAAACATGAGATGGGAGGAGTGATAGCCAAAAAGCTACTAGAAGAGATGATTCCTAGGTTTGGGCTGCCTCTCATGATCAGGTCAGACAATGGCCCTGCATTTGTGAGTTCAGTCTCACAGGCATTGGCCAAGGCCGTGGGCACTAATTGGAAACTACATTGTGCCTTCCGGCCCCAGAGTTCCAGGCAAGTAGAGAGAATGAACCAGACTCTTAAAGAGACATTGACAAAGCTAATTCTGGAGACTGGCGGTGGATGGGTGGATCTCCTTCCTTTCACCCTACTCAGGGCACTGTGTACACCCTACTTAAACAAGGAGATCCCATTTGAAATAATATTTGGGAGACCCCCCCCGCCAACTCTGCCCTCGGCTACAAGAGGTTGCCCTAGCAGAAATGACAGAAATGCAGACATTGCAGTCTGTCTTAAAAGAGCCCACACAGGGATCCGAACTGTCCACACTGAGATGGAGACAGAGGTGGAACCACATCCTTACCAACCTGGGGACTTGGTTTGGATACATGGCCATCAAGTGGGAAATTTGGACCTCGCTGGAAGGGACCATTTACTGTCATCCTGACCACCCCCACAGCAATAAACGCAGAAGGCATCAGGGCCTGGATTCACGTGGGTCACGTCAAATGAGCTGAGGAGGAGGACGCCCCCAGAGATGGAAGCCACAGCCAATGGACCCCGCTGACTGTGGACTAAAGCTAAGACTCAAAAGACTATGAGTTCATTGTTGTTCCTATTGTTACCTGTTTGTGTAAGAGCTTCTGAGTCACCTCATAAGACAAAAAGTATAGGTGGGAAATTAAACAAATGGAATTAGGAAAAATGAAAAGGTTATACAAAGCCTAGAATGACTAAACTCATCAGCCGACTGTGCACTAATGTTACTTTTTGGGCCCTGCATTATAAACTCCCTAATGTCATTTATACAAAAGAAAATTAGAGCAATAAAAATGTTAGTCTTACTTGCTCAATATAACCCCTTACAATAGGAGAACATAGAACTGGCTGAAAAGGCAAGGATTTGACTATTTTCCAAAGAAAAGGGGGGAATGTAAGGGCCTGGTTAGCCAAAGGGAGCCATTTCGTTGTAAACTTGGATTGACCCTGCCCCTCCCAGAGGAACTTGTTTGCGGGGCCCAGATACAAGGATGGGCCAGGCCGGGTGGAGATATCCAATCAGTAGGGCATGTATATATTTACTATGGTAAATTGAAATTCAATTGGCCACCATTATTGCCGGCCTAGCATGACTGTGCAGTTTTCCCTGTGTATTGCAATCTCATTGGCCACCTGTGTACAAGCCAGGCTCAATCACCTCGATAAAAGTTAGTCTGTGAGGCTGGGAAGGGTCGTCGCCTCTCTGTAAGAGCGGCCCCAACCAGTCGGTTTGATTCTCGATGCTTGGCGTGAAATAAAGCTTTGCTTGACCTTCGCTTTGTATCACTCTCACTCCTTTGATTACAGACCCTAACATTAACGTCTAGACAGCTAAGTTCCTAGAAGAATGTCACTCTGTTACAGAACTTGTACTGGATCCTGGTGGAAGAACCGAGGGGCACTTGGAAACTTTGGAGGATCAGAGGTTTATTTAACAGCAGTGGGCTCAGAGGAGGTTGTTCTCCAAAGGTCTGAGCCCCAGCGCAAGCAGGGAGGGGAATTTACTTCCCCTTCTACTTTTAGAGTATACCCCATACTTTTAGAGCATGGGAAATGGAGAAGGGAAGAAGAACCCGGAAGGGCTTTGAGACAGGGACTGGAATTCCCTTGCTGGTTTGGTCAGCCATCTTTAGAGTACAGTTTTTCCCTATCATTCCCCCCTTTGATGCCCCTTTAAACACCTAGTTTAGAAGGCATCATTATCATCTATTGTAATGGCCCTGCAAGGCTAGTATTTGGGCAGTGGCTTGCCTGGTAACAGTATTTTCTATGAATTTAGCAATCCATCTTAAGGTTCTTACAGCTGCCCGATAAGCAATAACAATAACAAGTTTCTGCAAGAAAGTCCAATCAGAAGGGACAGCAATGTGAAGTCCAACTCGTGAGGTGAGGGTGTCCATGTCATGCTGACAAAAGTCAGGGACCACTGTGAACGGATGTCCATCAGTTGGTGGGGTCTCATCGAAGGTGGAGCCAGAGCAGGTCCATAGGATCTGGGTGGGCTCTCCCCTGGTGTGATTCATCCAACTGGTGAGAGCCTTCTTTACTCTAGAGTGGTGGACCCATTTGGTGACACCTAAGACCCTGAGGGCAGTTGGGGTGGTTAGAACAACAGTGTGGGTCCCTGTCCACCAGGGTTTGAGGGGATCCTTTCTAAAGCTTCTCAGGAGATGTGTCTTCGAGTTTTTCCCAGGGCTTCGAGGTGTTGCAACACTTCTAAGTTTCCAATCTGCTCGAGGTCTCCTCTAAGCCTACTTACTATGGAGTGTGGCCTGCCATAGAGCCTTTGAGGTGAATTATAACTGTCGCAATCTTTTAAATCCATTTGACTAGTATAAACAATTTCAATGATCTCCAACAGTTACTACAGAAGTACCACGTTCAGGTCCAGGCATAAGGGTAGCTGGATTTAAATCTGACAGGTTTTAGGTATTGTTTCAGGCATATCTATAAGTATAGCCTGGTATTTAGTAAGTTGTCCTCCATCATCCATCAGAGGCCTTTGGTTTCTAAGATCCTCTGGACCTGATGTTACGTCATTACAGTCAGGGCCTGTCCCATAGCGAGCTTTGAGGCTCCTTTTACTGTTGTATGCTTAACTAAAGCCTTTGTTTACAATTGTACCTCAATAGAGGTGGCTTCTAGGATAAATATAACTGAAAAATACCATTAAGCTCTTACCATTAAGTTAATACCATTAAGTTTGAGGTATTAACATTCTAATTACAAAGGATCACTGGCAAGTGGGAGAAAACTTGTCTCAGGAGATAAGGTTATCCCCAGGTGCATTACCCAACCAATCATAAAGAAAGTGGTATTACCCATTATCACCACAAGTCCTTGGTTAACCCTATGGAGTGGGGTATGCTCTGCCTTTTAGGGAATGATTTCATTATCCCAGTCACGCAGAACTGGTCAAGGTGATAAGTTACACAATTGTTGGGGAATAAGTCCCATTTGCAAGTTGTTTAATCATGTGCCATGGGGGCCCATTATTATTATCCCCACAGAATAATAAGCAAGGAGATTGTCTATGTATGAGTTACTGTGGTAATTTCTCTTAATTTTACCTCAAGTTGTCTAGCCTTTGGTAAACAACAAACACTTAAAGACAATCAAATCCAGAATTTAACATCCACAAAGGTGGGTATTATTTCAACAAATTTTCTCTCTAAAATAACCCTCATTTCCAGAGATACCTAAGTCAAGACTAATTTGCTTGAGAAACAAGTCCAGTTCTAACGAACCTGGCCTAATTCTTTACATAAGCTCAGCAAGAACAGTGAGTGGTCATACAGATCTTTTAGAATCTGCTTTGCTGGAACTTTATAAGGAATATCTAGGTTGATCTTTTAGTAGCCTCTCCAGGCCAGAAGCCAAGTCATGTCCTAAGCCATGTACTTGCCATCAGACATGCCTGCAGTACCTCTAAGATTTGGGCAGATTCCTCTTCATGAGATCTCCAAAATATCCTGAGGTTCCTTTATCTGCTAGGAAGTCACATTCTTTACTCACCTGGTGAGGTTCCTGGGACCCCTGTAAGCAAGGTGTCAGGCCAACAGTTCCAAAGGGATTTATGGCTCCAGGTTTCATAAAGTCAACCTTAGCTTCTTAAAGCTGTCTGGTCATATCTGAGTCTATGCATGTCTTTCTCAAATATGACTTTCCAGTCAAAGCCTTGGTAAAATAACCAAGGTTTCCAATGGTGTCCTGTTACAAGGAGAACAGATTCTTACTGAACTTAGGCAAATGACTAGGATTGCCATGGAAGAAGATATACTTATGGAGACCTTTTTAGTTTCAGAGGGTTCAGATAGAGAGAAAGGTTGCATGCTTTAATTTGCTTACAAATGATTATCTTATCATGTTTCTGTAGGTCATACAAATCTTACATTTCCTTAATCAGGAAGAGTGAACATTAAGGAACCAGCAATGTTTTTCAAACAAGGATCATAAAACTATAATCATCTTTTTAGTTCATTTAGCCCCATGTTACTGATTCTTGTCAAGTGTGAATGCAATTGCTTAGTTCTGGAAGTTCTTACTCATTTCAGTTTTAGGATTTTTAATATACTGAAAACCCGTATCTGTCCTAAAAATCCTTTATGTGAATCTCTTTGAAGATATAACTCATTTTACAAGAGAATTAGAACAATTTTAAGTGCCATACTCAGAATAGACATGGTTAATGATCTGATAGGAGAGTTCACTATGATACGATTGATAAGGAAACTCAGTTATTCTGTGATACATAACACTTCAACAGCCAGAACCAGAGTGTTACATGCCAAACAAGCAAGCCTAATTAGTCAACAAGACTTTGTTTATGATTTAAATCTTGGGGAAGTTTGTTTAAACCTTAGAAAGTTTTAAAGCACATGCCTACAAAGCATTAGGGGTGTTAAAGTCCTGATAAACTCAAGACATAGAAACTGGTTTTTTTCTAAGCAGATGGAGGGAAAACAACTATTTGTGTTTTCTTATCAAGAGGAGACCAACAATTGAGAATACTTTATCTTTTTGAACAGAAAGAAAATCAACTTTCTATACCAGTGTCTTTTTAAAATTCATTTCAATCTTAGTCCATCCTGACCACACCTAAAATTCATTTCCAAAGATTTCCCATCATGAACCTTCTACAACTTTCTTTTGCATTCAGGTTTTGGTCCTAAGCCATTTCTTTCCAAACAAACATTCTCATTTAGGACAAAATTACCTTCTCTTACCTTCAACAAAATGTACTCCCATTCCTCTTTCTTACATATCTCCTACTTTTCCACATAAGAGTTGTTCCCCTTATTTCCATCAGTCTTAGTTATAGTTAGCAGAATTTTGTACTCTTTAGAAACCTTAATCTCCAGTGAAGACTAAGGAGTAACCAATTGTGAACTGTTAAACCAGAATTCTTAAAAGGCAAATCTGTGAATCAGTTAAACACAAAACATGTTTACCAACAAATTTAAATATCCTTAGTTCTTTGAGTAAGTCAAAAGCATAAACCTATGTCCAGTAATCAATGCTTTAGCACTTTATCCCATTTGGAAAAGACTTAGATGTTAAAAGATGTTAGATCTACAACAAATTTAATTCCATTTGTCATCCACCAAAAGTTTAAGTTTCAGGTTACCAAAGACTTTGAAAGCTACTTTAACAATTACCCATGAAAACTTTGATGAGACAATTACATTTTAGTCATCTTTTACTAACAACCCAACAGAGGTAATACGAGGTTATATGACCTTCAGTAAATTCAGTAAATTCAGTAAAATTGATAGAATAAAAGTTTCACATTTACCACCGATAACTTAAAAGACACATCTGTCTGAACTAAACCAACAAAGTTAGTTTAAATGCTGAATTATGTTCCGTCAGGATCTTCCCCATGGTCAATTTTCACCTGAGACATGTGGGGAAATCTGGAGTGGGTGATGTTAGGTCCTGGGGTGCTCTTCTTGTTCCTTGACAGTGAAGGGAGGAGCCATGGTGCCTGAGGCACTGAGGATGGTCGAAAAGCCAGTAATGCAGGCCACAATCAAAGTGGTCCAGAAACAGGAAAATGGGGATGGGGAGGTGAAAGAGACAAAGTGCTGCCAGAGGGCGGAGAAAGGTTCCCAGTTCAGGAGATCATCAGCTCCAGAGGAGCAGATGCCATGTTTTCCCACCAACAAGGGAGGGGGGTGGGGTGGGGGAGAGACAATCCATATTGGGCCAGAGAAGACAGGGAATTTCCCTGAAACAAAGAAGTTTGGGTAGCTGCTTGGGAATATTCCTTAAAGTCCCCATCCTGAAGGACTCCTGGGATCGTGACCTGAGTGGAAGGCAGATGCTTAACCGACTCAGCCACCCAGCCACCTCCCCCACTTTCTCTTAAAGGTAAATATGAGAGCTCCTGTTATTTTACAACCTGTTTCTGCCTGGATCAAGTTTCCTGTGGGCTGTCCGAACTGCTAAATCGGGTATCTCCCCACACATGCCACTTACAAGAAGGAGGAGCATGGTCTTTCTGCAGCTCAGCTTTAGGCCCTGGGTGAGAGGACTGGGGTCCCCACACTTTCTGACAGGTTCATCCTTGTGCAGAGCTCATTCATGTTGCTGCCCCTGATGCCCCCGAGCAGGGCTTCCCTGATAGGCTTTGCTTCCTTACAGCCTTTGGGTTCTTTTACTTGGGTTACAAACGTCCTACTTTGGTCCTTCCTATTAGCACAGAATTGGATATGGGGGCAGACTTTGGGCTGTCTGAAGCCAAAAATCAATATATGGGAATTGGTCAGGGTATGTGGGAGTCCAGACCATAATTTTGTAAATGACCTGGACAGTGGGTAGGTCTTAGGGTCCCTCAGCGGGCCAATTGACCCCAAAGTGGCCCATTCCAATTCACATAATGTGCCTAATTTTCCAGATGCTTTGATCCCATAGTTTCCTAAGAATCCCTTCTTAAAATTTTGAGCATACAGTCCAAGACGGTAGGTTTGGAAGAGCTTCCACCCATGATGAACAGGGGGGCTCTCTTGGCATAAAGACAAATGAAGGGTGGGTGTCCCTCCAAAGGGGAGACCAGTCAGATGCCCACCTGTCTGCCATCCCAGAGGACGCCTGGGTGCCTCTTAGCCATAGCGAGTCCATATAAACCCCGGACTGCCACCCTGAAGGGGCTTGCCTTAGACCCCATGAGGTCACCACAGAAGCAGTTTAGGGCCAGTTGGACTCCGTGGGCTTCTGGGGACCCTCGGGGTGCCCACCCGTGGAGCCACCAAATCAGTCTGGCTCACAAGCCAGGTCAAACTGTGCATTCACAGTTCCTCCCCCACTAGGGGGGCCTGACCTGTGGAATTCCTTTTGGAAATTCCTTCCTGTCCCCCCTTGGGGGGGGGTTCCGGACTTGAAGGACCTCCCTGCCTGGGAGGCCCTACCTGTGAGACCTCTAAGAGATCTCTGGGAGGTGACCAGTCTCCCCATCCACCCTCGGGGTAGGCCTGACTGGGCCCTAGGGCCCTGGGCCTTACTGGAATCCAGCACTGGGACCAGGTCCTGACCTACCAAGTCTCCTTTGAGTCCAAGTGGGTACAGCGGGGTGGGCCAGCCTGAGGCGACCTGGTGGGAGACTGCCACAAATTTGGCAGGGAGCGCCTTCTCCCTTAGATTCCTCATTCCGTCACTGCCCCACCACTGCCCCAAACCGGTGACAACAATGTGCCAGTGCGGTTGGGTTTCCCAGTCAAGGAACCAAAAGTTAAAGGACCTGGATTGGATCCTGGTGGAAGAACCAAGCAGCACTCAGAGATTTTGGAGGACCAGAGGTTTATTTAACACTGGGCTCAGACGAGGTTGTTCTCCAAAGGTCTAAGCCCCAGCAGAAGCAGGCAAGGGAATTTATACCCTTCTACTTCCACATACTTGGTACTTTTGGCACGTGGGAAATGGGGTAGGAAAGAAGAATCCAGAAGGGCTTTGAGACAGGGACTGGAATTCCCTTGCTGATTTGGTCAGCCATCTTAGAGTACAGTTTTTTTCCCCTATCAAGTCTGCCTGTTTCAAGGACTTAATAATTTTTCTTCTGCCTTTGTTCTCCATATCACTTCTCATTATCCCTCATGATCATTATCCACTCTTTTTCAGATCAGATTTCTAAATATTCTGATGTAAATGTCTTTGGAAAGATACTTATTCTTCACTCTTTCTAAAAGTGAATGTTCCATTATTTTTGATAACCTCTTATCTCTAGTGCGCAGCATAATGCCTAGAGTATATCATCCATCAGTAAATATTAGCCTGATGAGTGTAAGTGATTTGGGAAGCAAAGGCAAAAGAAAAAAAAATTCCTAATTGCCTAAAGCTCATTGACAAGAGCTTGAAACAAATACTGAGTCACCTTCCTCTGGGACCTCAGCTGCAACAACGTTAATACTTTGCTAAAGGCAAAAGGCATTCTTATCTTAACACAACCTTCCTCTGGGAGCTCAGATGCTTCATTGTTAATACTTTGCTAAGAGCAAAAGGCAATTTTAGCTTAACATTATCCCAACACCCCAGGGTCCTCTAGGTCTACTTTAACATATAAAAATACCTTTTTGAAATTTCCTTTATCTCTATCCCTCAAGATACGTGTTCACAATCATCCTCCAAACATATGACTCACTGATCTCCATCTGAAGGGTCTCATGACTGAGTTTTAACTAAACAGTAATAAATGACCTTTTCCTAACAATAGCTAGTTCCCTCAAGGTCCTAAAAACCTTGTTTCCAAAATACCTGGGATGCTTATGCTATCCCTAACCCACTCAACTTGAAAGTAAATAATGAGCAGCTCCTCATGACCCCAGTGCAGCTCTTTCTGCCCATGGATCCTGTCCCCATGCTTTAATAAAGCCACCTTTTTGCACCAAAGATGTCTCAAGAATTCTATCTTGGCTGTTGGCTCCAAACCCCAACATCTTCCCTACATCACAAACACTGACTCTGAGCAGGATTTCTAGCAAAATTTCTGCCAACTCATTCTGCATGTTAAACCAAGAATAGCGATAGGTGTCCTAACCATCAGAATTTGCTTGTTTACTGTGGTTGTTTGTGTTGCTTTAAAGTAGTAACATTTGTCAGTTTCCTTATCTTGAACATCTGTGTAAGGACAAAGTTTGTAACAAACTTAGAAACATCTATTTATCATTCCAGTAATTTACTTTTCTATTGAACAGATTATCTTCATTATTGTTCCTATTATATTTTGCTGAATTTCAAACATCTCCCCAAAGATTAAAAAAAAATTTTGCTTGATATTTTCTTAAGGTCTTTGTAGCATGTGAGTTAATTATGCCCATTAGGGAGGTATATGAATCATGGAAAAATGTAAAGTCCCTTGAGAAATAACATTTCCTAAGCTTTCATTAGTTAACCCTATAATGTGGGAGTGGTGCTTGATTTCCTCAGAGTCCCTTCTAAAGTGTATACATATAAATATATAGCTGTCCCCTCTATCCAAATTCATCCTCTTAGAGGAAAAAATTGAATATGCTAAAACTGTATTTATTAGTTTGTTATTCTGCTTTTTGTGCATTAATAGATAAGATTTGTCTTCAATTATTTTACCTGGGGTTATCTTCAGATATATACTATTAATATAATCACTCTTTATATTATATTACCATTAACTTAAATTGTTTTTGACTAAAGAGTGAAAAGCTAGAGAAAAAGATATGAAGTTTCTAAAGCTGAAAGTTTAAATTAGTTTTTGGTAAGTTCAACTTCTTTCATAATTTTTTAATTTGGAATTTCCTCATAGGGAGTAGATCAGTTAGAAAATTTGTCTTAAATCTGACAGAATCATATGGGTGTTAAAATGTTAGAGGTCGGGGCACCTGGGTGGCTCAGTCAGTTAAGCAACTGCCTTCAGCTCGTCATGATCCTGGAGTCCCAGGATCGAGTTCCACATTGGGCTCTCTGCTCAGTGGGAAGTCTGCTTCTCCCTCTGACCCTCTCCGCTCTTGTACTCTCTCTCTCAAATAAATAAAATCTTAAAAAAAATAATGTTAGAGGTCATTTCATCTAACTCCTCATCCTATCATCCAATTCTATTTCAACATCACCTTAAATTTTACAGAGGATGGGCATCCCTGAAAAAATGATGAGTTGAATTTCTAAATTCCTTTCAGAAATGCCATTTTTTAAAGTTATGTTTACAATGAAAACTGTCTACAATAGATAATCTTACCTTCAGAAATGTTTTTCAATTGGTGTTCTGAAAAGGTGAGTCAGTTAGTTATACGAGAACTCGAACCAATACGACTTTCTCCAGTGATGGAAATGGCTATGATTTGTGCTGTTCAGGATAATGGTTACTAGTCATATATGGGTATTGAGCACTTGAATGGGGACTAGTTCACAGAATTGAAATTTGATCCAGTTTCTATTTAAATATTTACATGACTGGCTACTATTTAGGATAGTTCAGATATGATGGACAAATATATTTAGTTTTGAAAAGTCTGGGTTTAAAATTATTTGTTGAAAGTACTCATGCACTTTGGTGAATGTTTTGGTATTTTCTAAGCTGCATATGAGAAACTGTAAAAATTTATGGGTTAGTAATTTGTCAAAGAAAATGTTAAATCACCCATATGCATTTACTTTTAATAACCATTTTAAGTAAAATGAACCAGAGATTTAAAAAGGTAAATTGGATGACTAAAATTGGATGATTTTTTTCATGATTTATATTCATCCATATCTTCCCCTAGAAAAAACTCACATAGCAATTACCTATCAGTATATTGCTTATCTACCTACTTACATATCTTCTATTACCTATCATCTATCTATCCATTGTCTATCTCTCTCTCTCTCATCTATCTTTCTATTATTTATCTATCTTACTATCTGATAGCTATACTTTGAGTTCTTACACACTCAAAGCAACATTTAGAATTTTGCTTGCAATATCTCCTATTTTTTTTAATAATCATGTAATGTAGGTGTAATTATATTGCAGTCTGAAAGAAAATAAATGAATTTGCCAAAGTCAGTAAGTCAGTAAGTGATAGCAACATATTTGAATCATTGAGTTAATGTTAATCATTTCTCTTTTGTGGCAACTAAAATATATTACTTAAAATAAGTCAATAGAATATAAATTAGCCAATTAAAAAAAATTCTTTAAATTAACATATAATGTATTATTTGTTTCAGGGGTACAGGTCTGTGAATCATCAGTCTTACACAGTTCACAGCACTCACCATAGCACATGCCCTCTCTAAGGTCCCCAATGTCCATCATCCAGCCACCCTATCCCTTCCACCCCTCCCCCTTCCAGCAACCTATAGCTTGTTTCATGAGATTAAGAATCTCTTATAGTTTGTCTTCCTCCCCTGTCTCATCTTGTTTCATTTTTTCCTCCTTCTCCCTACAACCCCCCACCCTGCCTCTCAAGTTCCTCATTTCAGAGAGATCATATGATAATTGTCTTTCTCTGATTCACTTATTTCACTTAGCATAATACCCTCTAGTTCCATCCAACAACATCCATTTGTTGCAAATGGCAAGATTTCATTTATTTTGATGGCTACATAGTATCTCATTGTATATACATACTAAAACTACTTTATCCATTCATCTATTGATGGATATCTAGATTCTTTCCATAGTTTGGCTATTGTGGACATTTAAATGAGCCACATTTTTTTCATTGTTTTTATTTCATTTCTAAAAATACATCCTTAAATGTAAAATATGGGAGAGAGAGTTTTATTCTATTATGGATATATCAGTTCTTACAGAAATAGAATACAAGTTGAATAAAAAGTATAAGAAATCAAACTAATGAAAATTGGATTTAGAAAACCAAAAGGGCCATATATACTTATCATTATATAAAGGATATGAGAAAAGTGTTCCAGTGCAATAGATGATTGTGGCTACGTACATTTTAAATTTTATCTTTTCTATATATATTGTGTGTGAGAGCTTTTATATACATAGACCTATATTGATATATACATGCATATAGCAAATAATTAATTACATTAAATATCATATACATTATCTGTATAAGCATTTATATAGTGACAAGCTAATAGCAAACATAAATATAAAATTTATTTATTCAGGGGCTTGGGTAACCTCTGGAATCTTCTAACTATTCCATTTAGGCAAGATATAGTTTTCGGTGCTCTGGGTCTAAGAGAGGGTGATTCCACTGAGAGTGTCCTTCCATGCTGCTCATCTGGAGGCATCAGAAGAGGCCAGAGATCCATGTACTTTAAGAAGTATCATGGAATCATCTTGAAGGACAACCCCTGCTGTATAATCTTTGCCAATTCTCTGGTTACATCATAGTGCTTTTGTGGATTAACTACGCAGTTGACAGTACAGCTGATTGTAGATCTACTTGTAATTTACTTCTCCTATATTTAAAAACAAAGGGTTGAAAATAAGCCTTGAATTTAATTTTTCAATTTCCTTTCACTTGACATTAGTGTCCCTCATGCTGGTATCACCTTCCTATAAAAGCAGGAACTTTAGAGACAGACTGAAATTTTTTAGAGCATAAATGCTTTTGTATGTATTTCCTTGTGGGATAGAATCATAAGTAACACTGAAAAAAAATTAAGAATCTAATCAAGCTCCTACTGTTATAAATGAGGAGAACTTTGTGTCCTGGGTGGCTCATTGGTGAAGCATCTGCCTTGAGCTCAGGTCATGACCTCAGGGTCCTAGGATCTCCCAGTTTGGATTCCCTGCTCAGTGGAGGTCTGCTTCCTCCTCTCTCACCCATTGCCCTTCACCCTGTTCATGCTTTCTCTCTCTCACAAACAAATAAATAAAATCTTTAACAATAAATAAAAAAATGAAGAGACAGATTCAGCAAAATAATAATTTCTTCAAGGACACAACTCTACATAATATTTCTATTTGTCTTTAAGAAATACCGGATTGTCCTGTCCCTTCTAATCCTCTTATTTTTTTCATCCCAGAGTTCAAGATAAGGAATTACCAAATGGCAGAAGAGAATTTCACAGCTGTTACTGAATTCATTCTTTTGGGACTGACAGACCGTGCTGACCTGAAAATTATATTTTTTGTGTTGTTCTTGGTGATTTATGCCGTTACCTTGGTGGGGAATCTGGGAATGATCTTCATAATTCAAATCACTCCCAAGCTCCACACACCCATGTACTTTTTCCTCAGCTGCCTTTCCTTTGTAGATGCCTGCTATTCATCGGTTATTGCACCAAAAATGCTAATCAGCTTTTGGGTTGTGAGGGAAACCATCTCATTCTCTGCCTGCATAGTGCAGCATTTGTGTTTTGGGGTGTTTATCACCACAGAAGGCTTCTTGTTGTCAGTGATGGCCTATGATCGTTATGTGGCCATTGTCAACCCTTTGCTTTACAGTGTAGCCATGTCTAAGAGGAAGTGTGTAGGGCTGGTTATTGGATCATTCATAGGTGGAATGATTAACTCACTGACACACACAATAAGCTTGGGCAGACTGTTCTTTTGTGGGTCCAATGTTGTCAGGCACTTCTTCTGTGATGTTCCCCCACTCCTAAAGCTGTCATGTTCTGATACTTCCATGAATGAATTGCTGCTCTTAATCTTCTCTGGAGTCATTGCCATGGCCACCTTCTTGATTGTGATCATTTCCTATGTGCTCATTGTTTTTGCTATCTTGAGGATCCGGTCAGCAGCAGGCAGACAGAAAGCCTTCTCCACCTGTGCCTCCCACCTGACTGCTGTGACCATATTCTATGGTACCTTAAGCTTTAGTTACATCCAGCCAAGTTCCCAGTATTCCGTAGAACAGGAGAAGGTGGTTTCTGTGTTCTATACACTAGTGATTCCCATGTTAAACCCACTTATTTACAGTCTGAGAAACAAAGAGGTAAAGGGTGCCGTGAGAAGGGCCATAGAAATGAAACATTTCCCTTGTTAATTTCAAGTCTCTGCTAATCCTACAATAGTCCATTAGTCTGTTCTTTACTAACATTCCCATGAATTTAATTAACTGGAGAGTTTCTAAGTATAGTACAAATGATTTTATTCTGCATGCTCATTTTCACATGAGGAAACAAAACTACAAATTAGATGTGATTTACTGTATTTGGGAACAGATAACTTAAACTTCGGCTTATGTGAGATACTTGATTATTGATATTTGCATTGATTTTAATAAAATTTATTTTTTTAATCTATAGAATTGTAAATTTTCTCTAATATATGGAAAACTAAAAGAAGAACTATGCATATACTTTTGGAGATATAAGGGATTAGGGATTTTTCTAAGATACTTAAAAATTACTTGCTCAGAAAATTAAGATAATTGTTTATATTTTTTCCTTTATTTTTAAAACTTGCTTTCAATTTTAAATATTGGCAAATCTCCCATGTTAACTAAAAATAAGGGTGTTATATCAAGTGATATTTTCCAACTAGTAGCTACTCGTTTACTCTCATACTTCTTCTTAGCTATAAGTGACCTCAGCAACAAAGATGGATTATGAGACAATGATATTGTTAACAATCCTCAGCTTGCAATAATGAGCTTGCCCTCCCCCCAAAAAACATATCCATCCAAAAAGATAGGTACATGTATGAAATGACTCCATTTTAAAGTAGGAAAAAATCAGGACCCTTCCCATATATATCTCCCTTCAAAGTTCTACTTCATGCTCTTTCATAATTAAAAAGAAAAAAGTCCATGGGGCAGCTGGGTGGCTCAGTGGGTTAAAGCCTCTGCCTTCGGCTCAGGTCATGATCCCAGGGTCCTGGGATGAAGCCCCACATCAGGCTCTCCTCTCCACGGGGAGCCTGCTTTCTCTTCTCTCTCTCTCTGCCTGCCTCTCTGCCTACTTGTGATCTCTGTCTCTCAAATAAATAAACAAAATGTTAAAAAAAAATAATTAAAAAAAATTCCAGCATTCTGAAAAATCTCATGATGGATTTTAATACCTGCCTAGAGTTTTAGTCCTATAATAATGAATTGCTTTATTATATAACTTCTTCACTTCCTACCATATTAGAAATGCTGATCTGTTACCAGAAAGTTCTGTAAATAATATTATATTACATTTTAAAAATAAAAAGTATTTCTATCATGTACAGTGATCTGTTTTGGAGCATCTATTAACTATGGATATTAGAGTAGACAACCTGAGGTGTTTAAAACCAGTGAGAAAGTTTTTAAAACTGATTTTTGTCTTTCCTGTGAACAAAGGCAACAACAAAGCCATTGTAAAAGGAGTTGTTTTTACCTATTTGTTTGTAAGACAGGGGCAGGAAAGTAGGTTGGTTTCAAAGAAATGTGCTGTTCATTCACATGGGATATAAGTCATATTCCATGAAGGTGTAGTCTTAAATAGAATGATCATCTTCATCGTTGTAACACTAACAATACTTCCTAGAAGAATGTAGTTTTTATTATTATTTGAGAAAGAGAGAGATTGAGAACAAGTGGGGTGGGGGTAGGGAGAGAGGGAGAGGGAGAGTCAGGCTCCACACTGAGCAAGGAGGCTGATGGGTTCCATGCTAGGACCCTGGGATCATGACCTGGGCCAAACGCAGACTGTTAATCAAATGAGCCACCTAGACACCCACAGAATAATGTATTTAATTGAAGTAACACTCTGATTTCTAGGACAAGCAAACATATGTGCATACAGATCTCCATGTATATTCCTATAACTTATAAAGAAGAATTAATATTAAAAAAAAGATCAGTGGAAGAAAATTTTCCCATACTCTCTTAATTTTTTTAAAGATTTATTTACTTATTTTAGAGAGAGAGAGAAGGAGAGAGAACATGTGAGTGAGAGAGGGACAGAGAGAGAAAGAGGGAGGGAATCTTAAGCAGGCTTCCCACTCAGTGCAGAGCCTGATGTAGGGCTCATCTGAGGACCCTGGGATCATGATCTGAGCTGAAACCAAGAATCAGAAGCTCAACCAATGAAGCCACCCAGGCACTGCTTCCCATGCTCCTTTTAGATAACCTCAATCATCATTCTTTCTTTGTAAATCATATTTACAAAGAAATCTGGTACAGTCACTATTTTTAGTATAGATCCCAATAATTAATTCAGATGCATTAAAGTTTGAAACTTTTACATATCCCTAATAAGTTGAACCTTTGGTTACTACATCTTGATCATCTTTTAGCATTTCTTGAGCTCTCTTTTTTTTTAAGATTTTATTTTTTTAAAGATTTTATTTTTTTTAAAGATTTCTATTTTTTAAAGATTTTATTTATTTATTTGATGGAGAAAGAGAGATCACAAGTAGGCAAAGAGACAAGCAGAGAGAGAGGAGGAAGCAGGCTCCCTGCTGAGCAGAGAGCCTGGTGCGGGCTTGATCCCAGGTCCCTGAGATCATGACCTGAGTGAGGCAAAGGGAGAGGCTTAAGCCACTGAGCCATCCACATGCCCCGTTGAGCTCTCTTTGATGTTAACCTAGGCATGTTATTTTTCTTTAGTATTTCTTAGTATACATTTCTTATTCTTTATCTTCCAAATTTTCATGTCATTAAATTTTAGTTTTTGCACTTATCCATGTATATTTTATCATATGTATATGCTTATTCAAATGTCTGAAACTGTTATTGACTTACATCCATTTATTTATTTATTTATTTATTTATTTATTTTTTCCTTCAGACACATGAAAGCTTGCTTCTGTGCCTAGGTAATAATATTCATGCAAGTACATTTTTTCCCCCTAAAATTCTGGGAATCCTATGGTTTTCATAGTAACCAGTTTAATTGTTTTAATTTTTTAAGAATTATTAAATTTGTTTCTGCTGAGTGCCAGAAGTACTCCTATGTTTTCCTGGAGTCTCTAGATCAACTCTGTCAGACATATCCTCATTCCCATGATGATTCTGGTTTTATTACCATGGCAATAATTCCCTGTTTCAGCGAAAAATGTCTTGTTTGCTTTGTTCTTTTTGTTTATTGGCTTTTGAAGGTCTTTGGCTTTCATTCAGTCTAGCAATATTTTGAAATCTATGGCTCATCTAGTATGCAGTTATAGTGTGACAAGGGTATCATTTTGGAGATCTTGTCCAGCATACGGTTAGAAGGGTAAGTCTTGCTACATGTTACCAACATTCTCCTCTTTTTAAAGGATGCGTATAACACATGTTAAATTCCTGATTTGTTTATTTCATTATGTCAGGGTTTTTCTTTTTCTTTCTTTTTCTGTTAGAGGAAATAGAATTAGTAAGTTACTCATTTCACTTTTATTTTTTAAAGGTTTATTTATTCTTTACTTCAAAGAGAGAGAGAGAGAGAGAGAGCACAAGCAAGGAGGGGGAAGAGGGAGAGTAAGAGAAGCAGACTCCTCAATGAGCATGGAGCCTGACATGGGGCTCAATCTCATGACCCAGAAATCATGACCTGAGGTGAAATCAAGAGTTGAGCACTTATCCAACTAAGCCACCCAGGTGCCCCAGAAAGTTACCCTTTTTTAGATGCCTAGTTATTTCCCCTGTTGAATTCCCCTGGGGAATTCTTTCCCTAGAGCCACCATCTTTATCTTGGAGAAAGGGGCTCAAGTCCATAATTCAACATGGTGTGTTATGACGGGAAAAGTTGTCCTCATGGCAAAAGAACTCCACCCAGTTGTCATTTAACATCCCTTCCATAATGCCATCCATCTTATTGCACTGAATGTCCCCTGCAAAGAAACCTCCTTTTAACTTTTCCCACTAACTACAGTTTCAAAAAGCTTGTAGTCTTCAAGGTTAATGGGAGGGCAGAAAGGAGTATCAGAAAGAGGGAATATGGAGTGCTCCTCTACTGAGACTTACATGTTATCCTTTTTGTCCACAACCTAATGTTTGCTGTGGACCCCAAGGGCCAAACTGGGTTGGCCTTTGCCTGATATCAGAATCAGTCGTGATAACTGAATCAATTCTGCCAGGACATTTTTGGAGGAGAGAAAATGAACAACTTAACACCTCTTCCTCAAACTAGTTTCTTGTTATGGCTTAATCCCTCTCACAAGGGTATATTTCCCACATCTAAAACATAACTTTCTGGGTGCCTGGGTGGCTCAGTGGGTTAAAGCCTCTGCCTTCAGCTCAGGTCATGGGATTGAGCCCTGCATTGGGCTCTCTGCTCAGCAGGGAGCCTGCTTCCCTCTCTCTCTCTGCCTTCCTCTCTGCCTACTTGTGATCTCTCTCTCTGTCAAATAAATAAAATCTTTAAAAAAATAAATAAAACATAACTTTCCTTTTGTCTAGCTAGATTTTCTCACAGGTATCACTCATTTATTCTTTCTTCCTAATCTCTTGCTTAGTACATTGCCAGTCAGTTAACCTTTATCCCTGGTCTTCTTGGAAGATGTTTTTTCCCTTTTGCTTTTTTCCTTTTAACCATTTTACAACTTTTATTTTTTAAAAACATTTAAAATATTTAATTATATTTATTGTTTTACATATTCTCATTTAGGAGGTGTTTTTTGTCATTGTGTTTTGCAATTGAATGGTGAGTTCATATTTAATAGGATCTTTGCTGTGATAATCATGGGTGGCCCATTCCATTAGTGGTTCCAAGTGGTACCACTCAGATCACTGTATTTAATTTCTCAGCTAGAAGTTTCCTCACTTAGGCAGACACCAAAATCCAAACTTCCATCCCTATGAGAAAAGGCTGTGGTTACTGATTCTCAGGTGAGATGTTTTTCCTAACAAGATGCCAGATCATGATAGGCAAGTTTATTTATAATTTGTGCTGATAAGCAGATTTATCTAGCTAGGATTTGAATCAAATGCCAGTGTTTCAAGGATAGTGGATTTTTATTTGGGTTTTAGTGGAGTTCTGTGTTGTTCATGGACACAAAGTCTTAGCATTCTTTTAAACATTTAATGTTATGTGTAAAGTTATAACATTTTGCAAATGTCCCAGGAGAGTTATAGTGTTAGTGTCCATGTTTACTTTTGATTTTTTTCTTTTTCTTCCTTTTGAACCTAAAACAATTCCACTTATTTATTTATGTGTTATCTACAAATGCTGTGGTATGTTTTACTTTTGCATTCAGCATTTCAATGTATTCTCTTTCAAAATATTTTTTGAGGAAGGTAGAGTTATATCTAGGCTTCCATTTTTGCTAGAAGCAGAAGTCCAACCGTTTTTGCTTATATTTCTTTGTTTTGGATAATCCCTGTCCTTCTAGTACCTAACACAATGTCTAGCTCTCCTTGGTCCTCAAGAAATATTTGTTAAATAGGAGGGTGGTTCAGTTGGTTAAGCATCTGACTCTTGATTTCAGCTCAGATCATGATCTCAGGGTTGTGAGATCGAGCCCTGCAATGGGCTCACACTTAGCGCAGAGTCTGCCTGAGATCCTTTCTCTCCCTCTCCCTCTGCCCCTCCTCACCTGCTCACACACCCTCTCTCTAAAAAAAAAAAAAAAGTAAACTAAAAAAATCTTTAAAACAAGAAGTATTTGTTAAATGAATGAATATATTTTTGAAGCTAAGTATAAGATCTTGTAGGAGTAAGACATGGCCATATTCCATTCATTATATTCATTACATAGAATGAAGAATTAGATTCTGAGTAGAAGTGTGTGGATATGGGGGCTCCTGCATGGCTTAGTCCATTAGGCATCTGCCTTCAGCTCAGGCCATGATCCTGGGGTCCTCGGATCAAGTCCCATGTCAGGCTTCTTGCTCTGTGGGAAGCCTGCCTCTCCCTCCCCCACTGCCCCTGTTTGTATTCCCTCTCTCACTGGTCGCTCTCTGTCAAGTAAATAAAGTCTTTAAAAAAAAAAAAAAAAGAAGAAGAAGAAGTGTGTGGATATGGGCGATGGGGTGCTACTTCCTAACTTTTTATTTATTTATTTATTTATTTATTTATAAAGATTTTATTTATTCATTTGACAGACAGAGATCACAAGTAGGCAGAGAGGCAGGCAGAGAGAGAGGAAGGGAAGCAGGCTCCCCGCTGAGCAGAGAGGAGCCTGGGATCATGACCTGAGCCAAAGGCAGAGGCTTTAACCCACTGAGCCACCCAGGCGCCCCTTCCTAACTTTTTAGAAATAATAACCATTATCAAGCAGGATTCTACTTATGCAGTTTTTCCTTGCTAACAATTGGCTCAGTCCATATGATATCTTAATGAAATGTTATCCACTTTGTGCAAATTATTTACAATCAACATTTCTATCCTCTCATTATCGGCTCTTTGTTCCTTTCCACTCTTTTTGACATTTTTCATATTACACATCTTAGAGAAACTAGTCTCATTGGAATACCTTGAGAAAGTCCCTGAAAAACCCGAATGCAATCAAAGTGTAATTTTGTTGTTGCTGCTTTATTGTAATTGGTATCTGAACTATAGGGTTTCTGGCCTAATTAGAACAACAACAAGAAAATACATATTTACATGCATATATACTTGTCCCTTCTTTCAAATTTGCCCTCTATGAGGAAAGGATTAAAGATGTAAAACCATTGTTTCTTTTTTCCATTATGTTTGTTTTATAATGTGTTACTTGATGTATTTTTTAACCTAGAATTATCTTCAGTTATCTATCACTAAAATATTGATCATTCTGAATCTCAAGAAATTATTAACTGATTTGATTTCTAAGAAGAGAGTAAGTAACAATGGAGACAGATCTGAGCATTCTAAATAAACTAATATCCTAAGCTTTTTTCCATCTTTGGTAAGTTAAATTCAATCATTTTAATATCTTTCTTTTTAAATTTTTTTTACTACTTAGCATTCTTTCTGTAGATAATTGAAAATTTCAAATATGATAGAATCATATCAGTGTTTTGATCTTAAAATTCATGTAGGTCACGTCCATATTCTTTTATATAATTCAATTTACAATATTGCTATCACTTTTTGCTGCCAAAGTTATATAGTTTTATATTTGGGTAATTAATTTAATTTTTAATTCCTTTAAAATATGTTTTTTCCTAAGTTATAGCTTATAATAAAATTCATATTTGTAAGTGGTCTTCTTTTGTTAAGAAATCGTTTCAGTCAATACTCTAAGAGTAGCAGAAGAAAGAGCAGGTAGGAGATCTGTGAAAATGCTGTTTTCTTATGAAAATGCTATGAAAATGCAGACATCATTTGTTGTACAGACTCTTCGATACTGTCAAATGTGATGTAATCTTTAAAGAGCATGTCAGAGATCATGAAGAAATACTTTTTTTAAAATCTCCCATTTAACAAAACAAGTTTGTAAACAATAACTTGAGATATTCATTTTACTCCCAAAATAAATAAGTGAACGAATAGGTAAAAATCAATACCACTTAAGCATTGCAGACATGATCCAAAATAGAACTGTAGAATTACAATGCGAACCAAAAGAAGTTCATTGTATATCATTGTACATTGTGTACTAAATGCACATCACTGGTATATATTCAATTATCTAATGAAAACTGCATTTTGAGAAAGCCTTAAATTGTTTAAACTATCTATAATAGGATGAAGAATATGAAGAGGTATCACAAAGCATTTGGTGACTATATATAGATATTCATATTTTGAATTAGTGTGTTGAAATTTCTATAACTATTTGCGATCTCAGAAAAAGGAGGAAGCCTCCATTTGGTCCAGATATACAAGTTATGGAATTCTGTGTCCTCAGTCTCAAGTTAGGGACCTTCCAAAGTTTTTCTCTTACTATGGTCTTGGGGAAGACTGTCTCAAAGCAAGAATCCTGGCTACTTTTATAGTTATGCAAGAGCCATCCTTTTATTTCATGACTTTCAAGAGTTAATTAAGTGCTGCCACCAAATGTCTCCCATGGTCACCAAAGCCAGAATTCTTGATATTTTCAAATGCCATTATTATAGACACCTGAGTCATCTTACGTCATGACTGTAGTCACTTTACTGTCTATACTAATGTAGATCTACTTTATATATAACTTCAAAATAAATATAATTTGTTCAAAAATAAAAGATCAGAAGAGAATTTCATTGAATAACAATTCACTTTACTCATGATCTATATTAGGCATGCTATGGATTTCAGTAGCTGTTAGTGTTTTCTTAGTGCTAAGACAACTTTGCTACTGAGGTAGACATTTTAAAGACAGAGCAAAGGTGTGAGAGAAAAACCATTTTTTTTAATATAATCGTGTGAAACAACACCACTGGAAAGAAAATTAAAGACAATTAATTGTTAATTGTTAATTACTAATTTAACTTGTTAATTTTGTTGGTCCATTTGTAAATTTTATTGGTAAAGAAACTCAGATTCAAGGGATCTGAAGGGATATTATTTACCCAAATGCTGACATCAGTAACTGTTCAAATTATATATATATATATATATATATATATATATATATATACACACACACACACATATATACACCAAATTACAGTTGATACATACATACATATATCAAATTACAGTTTATTAGGGAAATACATATATATTTCATATATATATATATATATATATGATATATATATACTGTCATTCCTGTATCTTTTTTCACAGCATCTTTAATGAGAAGAAACTAACAAATGGCTGAAGAGAATTATACAGCTGTTACTGAGTTTATTCTTTTGGGATTGACACACCGTGCTGACTTGAAAATTATGCTTTTTGTGTTGTTCCTGGTGATTTTTGCCGTTACCTTGGTGGGGAATCTGGGCATGATCTTCATAATCCAAATCACTCCCAAGCTCCACACACCATGTACTTTTTCCTCAGCTGCCTTTCATCTGTAGATGTCTGCTATTCCTCTGCAATTGCACCAAAAATGCTAATCAACCGTCTAGTTGTGAGGGGAACCATTACTTTCTCTGCTTGTATGGTACAACATTTGTGTTTTGGGGTGTTTGTTACCACAGAAGGCTTCTTGTTGTCAGTGATGGCCTATGACCGTTATGTGGCCATTGTCAACCCTTTGCTTTACAGTGTAGCCATGTCTAAGAGGAAGTGTGTAGGGCTGGTCACTGGGTCATGGATATGTGGAATAATTAACTCATTAATACACACAATAAGTTTAGGCAGACTGTCCTTCTGTAGGCTGAATGTTGTCAGCCACTTCTTCTGTGATATTCCCTCACTCCTAAAACTGTCATGGTCTGATACTTCCATGAATGAATTGCTGCTCTTAACCTTCTCTGGAGTCATTGCCATGGCCACCTTCTTGATTGTGATCGTTTCCTATGTGCTCATTGTTTTTGCTATCTTGAGGATCCGGTCAGCAGCAGGCAGACAGAAAGCCTTCTCCACCTGTGCCTCCCACCTGACTGCTGTGACCATATTCTATGGTACCTTAAGCTTTAGTTACATCCAGCCAAGTTCCCAGTATTCCGTAGAACAGGAGAAGGTGGTTTCTGTGTTCTATACACTAGTGATTCCCATGTTAAACCCACTTATTTACAGTCTGAGAAACAAAGAGGTAAAGGGTGCCATGGGAAGGGCCATAGAAATGAAACATTTCCCCTGTTGATTTCAAATCCCTGCTAACCTACAACAGTCTACCAGTCAGTTCTTACCTCAGTGAATTTCATGAATGTGAAAGTTTTTAAGGATTGCACAAAACTTTTTATCCTACACGCTTACTTGTCATACAAGCAGACAACCAGAAAAGGCAAGCTATTTTATTCATAGAGTGGCATCATAAAAGCAATAGTTTGTCATATAAGTCTTCTGATATTCTAGGGTGTTAATCTCTGAATCAATGCAAAATACTGCATTTCATTTTTTGTTTGTGATTTAGAGAAAATAATTGTATAATAACATTTTCAAGTAAGGACATAAAAAGAGTATTTATTAAAAAATAATTTTTTTCTCAAAAACCCAAGACTATAGATATAATCATATAGCTGATATTTGCCTTCATTAGCTTGTATTTTATTTTAAAGAGTGCTTGTGATATTGCAGTTGCTAATAAGAAATTATATTTGGGGCCCCTGGGTGGCTCAGTGGGTTAAAGCCTCTGCCTTAAACTCAGGTCATGATCTCAGGGTCCTGGGATTGAGCCCCATATTGAGCTCTCTGCTCAGCAGGGAGCCTCCTCCCTCCTCTCTCTCTGTCTACTTGTGATCTCTGTCTGTCAAATAAATAAATAAAATCTTTGAAAAAAATGTATATTTGGTCTTCACCCAATTTCTGGCACAGAGCTCCAAAAACCCTTGGAATCTGGAAAGTGATAAGAGCAAAAAAGATGTCTTTTATTATGTTAATGAGGTAACTTTTGGAAAGTACCACAGAATGGGGGCTGTTGCTAGGGGAACAGACCATGAATAGATGGGTGGAAGTTTCAGTTCTACCCCTGATTTCTGGGGATGAGAGAGGGGTTAGAGGTTAAATCAGTTATCAATGGCCAGTGATTTAATTAATCTTGCTGTTAATAAAGCCTCCATAAATACCCAGAAAGAATGGGTTTAGAAAGCTTCCAGGTTGGTGAACCAGGACACTTCCAAATGCCACCCTCCCAGGTCCCAAACTCCATGAGGACAGAAGCTCCATTCCTTGGGACCTTCCTCTGTGTATCTCTTCATTTGGCTGTTGGTTTGTATCCTTTGGCATTCTTTGTAACACACCAGTAATCTAGTGACTAAACTGTTTATCTGAGTTCTGAGAGCTGCCTTAGCAAAGGTATCAAGCCCATGAATGGGATCATTGGAACCTCTAGTTTGGACTCAGTTGGTCAGAAACACCAGTAACAACCTGGTCTTGGGTTGGGTTGAATCGTAGGACTTCTTGGTGGTGGGAATTTCTTGCCACTAACATCAGCAGAATTGAGCTGAAGAGGAAGGCTTCTCAAAGGCTGCCAAGAGCTGCCTGAGCAATGTCAGAAGCTCTCAGTTCTGACCACCAGTATGTAATGTTCTGGCTGAAAATTACATAAAGATTTAACTGTGAAAAAAAAAAAGGTGGGAAAACCACACACACACACACACACACACACACCCTCTGAAATTTGGGTTCAGAGTCAGTCCATTTCAGCGTTTCAAAAAGCTTATTATTTGGTCCATGCTTCTTGCTTTTCTAGGTTTACTCTCTGAAGAGGGAGGGCAGTTGGCCTCTCAGTACTTTTGAGATTGTTACAGGATCCTCAAGATTTCCATTTCAGATGTTTCATTTCTAGTTCTGTGTGTAGGATCACTAAAAGAGCAACTTCTAGTAAAATTCAAAACCTTCTTTCTTTTTAGGCATCCTCTTCCTCTTTATTCAAGATTTAAAAGCAAAAAATGGTAAGAACACATGCTGGAAACTTATCCTTTACAAAAATTCCACTGAATACACTCAAAAATCAGACTATGCAAGCTAACACATACTTACTGGCTTAGTTCTGCAAGTACTCAGTGATTTGATAGCTTTCCTTCATTTAATAATGTCAGCTTTTACTATTAACAAACAAAAATAAATCTGAGGAAAATATATTTGCATTAAATTGAATGAAGTAAAATTTTTCTTCATTTTTGAATTCTAATACTGTTAAGGTCAGTGGTTGCCATCTGCGATCCTCAAAGCCCATGAGTCAGTTGAAGAAATATTCAGGTGATTTTTTGTTGCTAGTTTGTAAATGAGAGGCCAGGCATATTAAACTGCTTAACAAAAATATCATAAACAGGAAAAACATTGACACCTGGGGGCTCAGTCAGTCAGGATTCTGCATTCTGTTCAGGTCATGATCCTGGGATCAAGCCAGCAGGGAGTCTCCTTCTCCTCCTTCCTGCTCATGCTTTCTCTCACTATCTCTGTCTCTCTCAAATAAATAAATAAAATAACTAAAAAAATTAATAAATAGGAAAAACAGTTTCATATATTCCTGTAATAAAATTGTACAAATTTACAATTATAAAATGATTGCATTTACAAATAGATTTTGGAGTGCATATGATATGGATATGAATTGATTTAAAATATTTATAACAATTAATCAGGAGAGATAATAAGCTAGTGCTATAAAATTGTTTCCAACAATATAACAGTTATCCTAATTATATTATTAATAATGCATACTGTCAGTATATATACAGAAGATATGCATAACTCATTTTATTGCGTTTCACTTGACTGCACTTCACAGATACTGCTTTTTTTTTTCTTTTTTCACAAATCAGAGGTTTGTGGCAATCCTGCATTGAGCAAGCGTATTGGCACCATTTTTCTAATAGCATCTGCTCATTTTGTCACATCTTGGTAATCCTCACAATATTTTAAACTTTTTCATTATTATTATATTTGAACTACTGCAATCTCATAATAAAACTTGAATGGATGTGAGGCAGATAGAACAGGGAAATGCTAGGGAACTATAGGAGGAGGAAGGGCTGAGAACAAGGTGTCAGGTCAGCATTTCCCGTTCTACCTGACTCATTCTAGAAAGTCAGGATTTCCCTGCTCTACCTGCCTCATTCCAGAACTCACCCAGTCTCCAGTATCAGATGAAGTTGTCTCTTCTGGATGAACAAAGAAAGTGGTTCTCTTGAGATGGATACTTCTCCTGGTAAAGATGCTGCAAAGATTGCTGAAAGGACAACAATGGATTTAAAATAGTACATAAACGAAGTTGATAAAGCAGTGCAGGGTTTGAGAGGATTGATGCAAATTTTAAAGTAGTTCTACCATGGGAAAAATGCTATCAAAAAGAATTTCATGCTG